>JABXJD010003488.1:0-20935 GCA_013375575.1 Percina caprodes
CTTTGAAATGTAAATTAAGTATTTATTTTTATTATATCAATAGAAAATGAAAAATACGAATGTGTGTTTCAAACCAAAAACGGAAAAACACGTTTCTGATGTCAGAATCAAACCAAAAATCAATGAATAGGTTGTTTTTTTTGGCATTTCATTTTATCTTTATTCCTTTTGGATGGAAGAATGAAAAAGTCTGTGTACAATGAGTTGCATCACGTGGGTTTTTTCATTGTTGTTGTTGTTTTTTAACAAAAAATTAAATCACGTGTTCTGTCTGTTTTTTGTTTCCAAACAAGAAACAAATTAAAAAATCTATTTCTCTATTAATCTATTAATTAATCTATATAATTGTTTTTTTCAGATGAAAACACTACACATTTTTAAAAGCAGCGCTCCATGTTGAAATCAAGCAGAATTGTCCTTTAACCCTTGTGTTGTCTTCCAGTCAACCATGATTATCACATAATTTTTTTCAACATTATTATCGCTTTTTCTGACTTTTTTGTCACTTTTTAAATGTTGTGGGTGTTTTGTTTTTTTTATGCTTTTGCCAATTTTATTTGATATTTTATTTTTAGCTCTTATGACAA
Source organism: Percina caprodes (assembly GCA_013375575.1). NCBI lineage: Eukaryota > Metazoa > Chordata > Actinopteri > Perciformes > Percidae > Percina > Percina caprodes. The sequence goes on from JABXJD010003488.1 coordinate 588, forward strand.
CGTCCCATTTTTTTCTGCCAATTTTTTTTACTGAAAACGGGTCAAATTTGACCCAAGGACAACACGAGGGTTAAGAGGATCCTTCACCTCCTCAGCAGACTGTGGTAGTTGGTGGTGATGTGGCTCCACCGTGTGGCCGCAGAGGGACATTACAGCTTGCCTGGAGTTGCTGTTGTACGACCACAGACTGTATATATATCGATATTAATAATAATAATTAATATAAAATATAATAATATAATGATTATTGATTAATATTAACGGTCTATGTGTACGACACAATGTGGTCGCGTTTCCAGTGGATGGCGCCGAGCATGTTTGTAGTGGTGAGATGGACTTATCTATCTATCTATCTATCTATCTATCTATCTATCTATCTATCTATCATATATCATATATCTATCTATCTATCTATCTATCTATCTATCGCTCTATCTATCTATCTATCTATCTATCTATCTATCTATCATATATCATATATCTATCTATCTATCTATCTATCTATCTATCTATCTATCTATCTATCTATCGCTCTATCTATCTATCTATCTATCTATCTATCTATCTATCTATCTATCTATCTATCTATCTATCTATCTATCTATCTATCGCTCATCTATCTATCTATCTATCTATCTATCTATCTATCTATCTATCTATCTATCTATCTATCTATCATCTATCTATCTATCTATCTATCTATCTATCTATCTATCTATCTATCCATCTATCTGTCGCTCTATCTATCTATCTATCTATCATATATCTATCTATCTATCTATCTATCTATCTATCGCTCTATCTATCTATCTATCTATCTATCTATCTATCTATCTATCTATCGCTCTATCTATCTATCTATCTATCTATCTATCTATCTATCTATCGCTCTATCGCTCTATCTATCGCTCTATCTATCTATCTATCGCTCTATCTATATCTATCGATCTATCTATCGCTCTATCTATCTATCTATCTATCTATCGCTCTATCTATCTATCTATCTATCTATCTATCTATCTATCGCTCTATCTATCTATCTATCTATCTATCTATCGCTCTATCTATCTATCTATCTATCTATCGCTCTATCGCTCTATCTATCGCTCTATCTATCTATCTATCGCTCTATCTATATCTATCGCTCTATCTATCGCTCTATCTATCTATCTATCTATCGCTCTATCTATCTATCTATCTATCTGTCGCTCTATCTATCTATCTATCTATCGCTCTATCTATCTATCTATCTATCTATCTATCTATCTATCTATCTATCTATCTATCGCTCTATCTATCTATCTATCTATCTGTCGCTCTATCTATCTATCTATCTATCTATCTATCTATCTATCTATCTATCTATCTATCTATCTATCTATCTATCTATCGCTCTATCTATCTATCTATCTATCTGTCGCTCTATCTATCTATCTATCTATCTATCGCTCTATCTATCTATCTATCTATCTATCTATCTATCTATCTATCTATCTATCGCTCTATCTATCTATCTATCTATCTGTCGCTCTATCTATCTATCTATCTATCTATCTATCGCTCTATCTATCTATCGCTCTATCTATCTATCTATCATCTATCTATCTATCTATCTATCTATCCATCTATCTATCTATCTATCTATCTATCTATCATCTATCTATCGCTCTATCTATCTATCTATCTATCTATCTATCTATCTATCTATCTATCTATCGCTATCTATCTATCTATCTATCGCTCTATCTATCTATCTATCTATCTATCTATCTATCTATCTACCTATCTATCGCTCTATCTATCTATCTATCTATCTATCTATCTATCTATCTATCTATCTATCTATCGCCTATCTATCTATCTATCGCTCTATCTATCTATCTATCTATCGCTCTATCTATCTATCTATCTATCTATCTATCTATCTATCTATCTATCTATCTATCTATCTATCTATCTATCTATCTATCGCTCTATCTATCTATCTATCTATCTATCTATCTATCTATATCGCTCTATCTATCTATCTATCTATCTATCTATCTATCTATCTATCTATCTATCTATCATCTATCTATCTATCTATCGCTCTATCTATCTATCTATCGCTCTATCTATCTATCTATCTATCTATCTATCTATCGCCTATCTATCTATCTATCTATCGCTCTATCTATCTATCTATCTATCTATCTATCTATCTATCTATCTATCTATCGCTCTATCTATCTATCTATCTATCGCTCTCTCTATCTCTATCTATCTATCTATCTATCTATCGCCATCTATCTATCTATCTATCTATCGCTCTATCTATCTATCGCTCTATCTATCTATCTATCGCTCTATCTATCTATCTATCTATCTATCTATCTATCTATCGCTCTATTGCTCTATCGCTCTATCTATCTATCTATCTATCTATCTATCTATCTATCTATCTGTCTATCTATCTATCTGTCTATCTATCTGTCTATCTATCTATCTATCTATCTATCTATCTATCTATCTATCTATCTATCTATCTATCTGTCTATCTATCTATCTATCTATCTATCTATCTATTCTTAGTTCACTTTCTATGAAGGTTTCTGCCTAATTAGCACATATACTTATACTTACACGTATACTATGACTTTATTTGACTTCTTTTTTCCAACATACTATACTATGACTTTTTATCAATTTTTACATACTATAATATGAGTTTTAATGACTATTTTTCGACATACTATTACATACATTATATAACTTTTTCCAACTATTATACTATGATTTTTATGACCTTTTTATCACTTTTTTCAACATACTGAGTTTTTATCACTTTTTACACATTAGGAGTTTTTAATGACTATTTTTCGACATACTATACTATGACTTTATATAACTTTTTTCAACATATACTATGACCTTGTAATTACTTTATATTGACTTTTTAATAACTTTTCCCAACTATTATACTCTGACCTTTTATGACTTTTTTATCACTATTTTCAACATACTATACTATGAGTTTTTATCACTTTTTTACACATTAGGAGTTTTTAATGACTATTTTTCAACATACTATACTATGACTTTATATAACTTTTTTCAACATATTATACTATGACCTTTTATGACCTTTTATAACTATTTTTTGACATACTATACTATGACATTTTTATCATTTTCATGATCCTCCCAAAACGTTGTAGGCTAATGTAGCATGTGTGTGATTAATGGACAATAAATAACACCGATAGTTTCTTAAATTATATCAGCTGAGAAGAAACAGGATGATAAGAAAACACTTTAACTGTCTGAATCATACTTAAGTCCCTTAATTGTCTTCAAACTGTCCAAAATGCAGCTGCTCAGCTTCTACGCAGGCTAAATGAGCATGGCTCATAAAACATCCCTATTTTCCTTTTTGTTGTTTTAATTCTGTCCATTCAGAAGTGATTATAATATAAAAATCTAATTAGGTGAGACGGAAAACAGAAGCAGGTTGGTTACAACCAGCAGTCTTTTCTTATGAAGGACTATGAAGGCTGTAAAACAGCTGATTATCAAAGGAAGGAGAAGACTTTATAATCTACAGCGCTGTAAAGTGTGACATGGAGGAGATAACTAGAAACGTCACGATTACGGGAAATGTTCAGTTTCGTTTCGTTGTCTTCCCGTCAAAATTGAAAATCAACACTTTTGTTGAGGCTTTTTTGTCCCTATTTTCAACATTTTGAGGCTTTTTTTCAATCTTTGTCACGTTTGTTGACTTTTAACACTACGAAACACTAACTTATTAACTGGTTATACTGTAATTTTTGGAATTTATGGTCATAAACCTAATTTATAGGAAATTATACTATATATATATATATAGTGGTGCTCATATCATACATATACATGCTTAAGTTGACTAAAAAGAGAATAAAATATCATGTTTTGGAAATTTATTTAATACTAAATTAAAAATGAGGTAAAATCCACCTTACGACACCAATTTTTTTTTGTGAATGAATAACGTACAAATAAATAAATCTTATTTATACAAGGTCATAAGTATACCCCCTATGTTAAATCTTCATAGAGGCAGGCAGATTTTTATTAAAGGCCAGCCTGGATTCAGATATTATGCATCTGATAAAGTTCCTTGGCCTTTAGAATTAAAATAGCCCCACATCATCACATACTTTCACCATGCTTAGAGATAGGCATGGTTTTATTTCAGTTAGACTAATACCTGGTTTGATTTGCATTGAGAGATGATTTTATAGAAAGTATCCCATGCCTATCTCTAAGCATGGTGAAGAGTATGTGATGATGTGGGGCTATTTTAATTCTAAAGGCCAAGGGAACTTTATCAGGATGCATAATATCCTGAATCCAGGAAATAACTGGCCTTTAATAATAAAAATCTGCCTGCCTCTATGGGAATTTAACATAGGGTATGTATACTTATGACCCCTGTATTTTAAATAAGAACATTTATTTATTTACAATACGTTATTCATTCACAAAGAAAATTGGTGTCCTTAAAGGTTGGATTTTACCTCATTTTTTAATTTAGGTATTAAAATAAATTTCCAAACATGATATTTTTATTCTCTTTTAGTCAACTTAAGCATGTGTATGTAAACTTTGAGCACCACTGTATATATATATATATATATATATATATATATATATATATATATATATATATATATATATATATATATATATATATATATATATATATATATATATATAATGTTTGAGTTAGAAAAGCAGAAATTAGGAATTATTTAGACTAAAATTAAAGGAATGGATGTTGATGATAATCACAGACTGGAATATGTCAACTTTACTCAATACTATTTCAAAACACTTCAATTTGGTTTCAAATGCTATAAAATTGAATAAGACGCCCCAAAATTAATGAAAGTAGAGATTTGTACTTGGCAAAGAGCGTTGTGAGGAATCAATCATGTTATTTTGGGGAATTATAAAGAACATTGATATAGGAAAACGGGTCAATTTGACCCGAGGACAACATGAGGGTTAAATAAAAAAAGAAACATCACTTGTTCTGATCAACAATGAAACCACAATTCAACAACAACACAACCTGTAGCCTCTGAAATCATCATCAGACTCAAACAGTTTAGTTTCTTTTATTTCACAAGAAATCCCAGAGGAAAGTTCAATTCACAGTTATACACAATTTTCTATGCACCCCCCATTATGGCGCAATGATGCTCTAAGCAAAGGATATATATACACACACACACACACACAGACACACACACACACACACACACACCCATATAGGTATATGATACATAAACATAGACATCTTTATGTCTTTGTAAAGTGTGAAATAAGAGCGATAACAAGAAACTTTTAGCTTGTCACTGATGAGTGTGTGTGTGTGTGTGTGTGTGTGTGTGTGTGTGTGTGTGTGTGTGTGTGTGCGTGCGTGTGTGATTTATCTGTCTGTTTATTTTATTCAACAAATGGTTAATGTCACTGACTGATGTCACCGAGCCGAAATAGCTCAGTTGGGAGAGCGTTAGACTGAAGATCTGAAGGTCCCTGGTTCGATCCCGGGTTTCGGCATAGAGGTTTTATCTCAGGGTATGGGGGACTGAGGGGGTCTACGGTCCCAGTCCCATTTAAAACCAGCTGACTCTTGTCCATTTGTGCATGTGAATGCCTGTGATTGATGTAATAACTAACAACCAACAGAGGGAAACAGTGTAATTTCCCCGTCGGAAAGTAGAGATTTGTACTTGGCAAAGAGCGTTGTGTGGAATCAATTGAACATTGAAAAAAAGTGTTGAAAAGAGGGACAAAAATGTTAAAAACATCGATAAAGAGAAACAAAAGTGTTGATATTCATTTTGACGGGAAGACAACACGAGGGTTAAGAAAACCAACTACTTTAAAATCAACTGGCTTCCTGTTTCTTAACTGGACTTACAACATGCCGGGTGTGTTGGCGTTACATTTCCTCTTGTTGCTCGTTATGCACCTTCTATTTCTTCAACGTTAGTTATCCGTATCTTGGCGGATATTTAACCATCTGCCTCGACTGGAAAGCACTTTAGCTCAACTTCTGTTGCTTTAAATGAGCTTCATCATAAATAAAGATACTGGACTTATAGTCCGGCGTCCCGGGCTCACACATCAAGATGGATTCTCAGGTCCTGCAACTCGTCCTTGTTATGACTGGAAACCTTCTTTGCAGGATCGGCTTCACCTGTTCCTCTAAAGTGAAAGCATGCGTGCTACTTTCATTATTACTTGTCTACGGGTGAATCTTGTGTTCATATCTTCACACACGCGACTGCGCTGGAGTAAAGCAATGATTATTAACATCCTGTGTGGTCATAAAGTTACTTTGAGGATATATCATGAGATTAAATTATTAGTTTTTAGGGTCCAGTAGGTTTAATGCAGGTCAGCATTGGATACAGTCCGCACTGGTTCATACAGGAAATACTATTATTCCCTTTTCTTTTCTGTACAATAACAACAACACAGCAGCAACTACAACCCACAGTTGAAATTGTTAAAAACGTATTACTCTTCTCTTCTACTTTCTTGTAAAAACAATACTTAAATGAATGCTTAAAGTTTGTAGCTTTAATTTTACACTTAATGTTGTGTATTTTTGGGTCTTTTTAATGTTTAATGAGGAATATTTACACCTAAAAACCTATTTCTTCTATTTACTCTGTGATTACAGTATTACACTTGAATACAGTTAAGCTATTAAATAAAAATAAAAATAAATACAGTTAAGCTATTAAATAAAAATAAATACAGTTAAGCTATTAAAAATACAGTTAAGCTATTTATATTTAAAAATAAAATAAAAAATAAATACAGTTAAGCTATTAAATAATAAATACAGTTAAGCTATTAAAAATACAGTTAAGCTATTTATATTTAAAAATAAAATAAAAATAAATACAGTTAAGCTATTAAATAAAAAATAAATACAGTTAAGCTATTAAAAAATAGAGTTAAGCTATTTATATTTAAAAATAAAATAAAAAATAAATACAGTTAAGCTATTGAATAAAAAAGAAAAAGAAATACAGTTTAGCTGTTAAATATCAAATCAAAATCCAAAAATCTCACCTGCTCATCAGATACACACTCACACACATCTACACACCTGCTCATCAGATACACACTCACACACATCTACACACCTGCTCATCAGATACACACTCACACACCTGCTCATCAGATACACACTCACACACCTGCTCATCAGATACACACTCATACACACCTGCTCATCAGATACACACTCACACACACCTGCTCATCAGATACACACTCATACACACCTGCTCATCAGATACACACTCACACACATCTACACACCTGCTCATCAGATACACACTCACACACACTACACACCTGCTCATCAGATACACACTCATACACACCTGCTCATCAGATACACACTCACACACACCTGCTCATCAGATATACACACACACACACATCTACACACCTGCTCATCAGATACACACTCACACACATCTACACACCTGCTCATCAGATACACACTCACACACATCTACACACCTGCTCATCAGATACACACTCACACACATCTACACACCTGCTCATCAGATACACACTCACACACATCTACACACCTGCTCATCAGATACACACTCACACACATCTACACACCTGCTCCTCCGAGGTGAAAGCACCTTTGTTCTACTTTCATTCTGACTCGTTGACCTTGTGTTTACATCTCTAATCAATGTGGTAAATAAATGATTTTTAGCATCCTGTGAAAACAGCTCGAGGACCAACACATGGAGTTAATAAATTACTCTTTATGATGAGATTTTAAATGCTGTCCCAATTGTTCCCAACAACATGCCAATGAGAGGTAAAGTCTCCAGGTTATTATTAACTTAAAGTCTTTTAGGCCAGAATGTGTTCTGCATGCTTGACTCACACAACAAACATTAATATATATTCATAAACAACTGTTATTAAATGAGACTTATTATTTTCAATAAGTGAAGATTTGACCGAACAAGTGGACCTTGAGTAGAGACATTCATGCTCAAACTAAGAGCATGTTAATTTAGATAAGAGCTTATTATTAGGTTGTTTTTATTATTAGGTTGCAAAGAATGACTTGTAATTTTGAAAATAAAACATGGCTCAGCCCTATGTTCCCACATTTCTAAGATTTTTCTTAAAATTGGGAGAAAGGGGACACAATCTGGTACAAATTTATGAAAAAGGAAATATGGGAACATAGGGCTTAATTTTCAGTGAAAAAATAATTAGGGCTGTGGGACTATTGGACTGTGGGACCATAGGGCTGTGGGACCATTGGGATGTGGGACCATTGGACTGTGGGACCATTGGGATGTGGGACCGTAGGGCTGTGGGACCATTGGGATGTGGGACCATTGGGCTGTGGGACCATTGGGATGTGGGACCGTAGGGCTGTGGGACCATTGGGCTGTGGGACTATAGGGCTGCACCAGGAGCTTTACCAAATATTAAAGTACATTGGAGTTAATCAACTCTCCTGACTTTACTTTTATAATTATTATTATTATTTGTACAAACCATGGAGCAGGAAATCTTCAGAAAGTTCCTCAAATATAAAAGTGCACCGTTAGTTTCATTATGACTTGTTTACGGTTTTAGTTGTCGGATCAAAATAAAAGTCGTTGCAGCAAGCTTATGATTTACAAACGCAGTTAATATGAAAGAAAATACAGCCGAGGTGTTTCTGTTTGTAGTTTCACTTTGAGGATTAACCCTCATGTTTTCAGCAAATGGGCTGAAAATGTCAACATTAATAACATCAAAACACTTTGGAAAACACCAAAACATTAAAAAGCACCCATAACATTGAAAAGTGACAAAAATGTGGGGAAAAAATGACAAAAATGTGGAAAAAGTGACAAAAATGTGGGGAAAAAGTGACAAAAATGTGGAAAAAGTGACAAAAATGGGGAAAAAGTGACAAAATGGGGAAAAAGTGACAAAAATGTGGGAAAATGTGTGAAAAAAGTGACAAAAATGTGTGAAAAAAGTGACAAAATGTGTGAAAAGTGACAAACATGGGAAAAAGTGACAAATGTGGGAAAAAGTGACAAAAATGTGTGAAAAAGTGACAAAAATGTGGGAAAAGTGACAAACATGTGGGAAAAAGTGACAAATGTGGGAAAAAGTGACAAAAATGTGGGAAAAAGTGACAAAATGTGGGAAAATGTATGAAAAAAGTGACAAAAATGTGGGGAAAGTGACAAAAATGTGGGAAAAGTGACAAAAATGTGTGAAAAAGTGACAAACATGTGGGAAAAAGTGACAAACATGTGGGAAAAAGTGACAAATGTGGGAAAAAGTGACAAAAATGTGGGAAAAAGTGACAAAGATGTGGGAAAAATGTATGAAAAAAGTGACAAAAATGTGGGAAAAGTGACAAAATGTGGGAAAAAGTGACAAAAATGTGTGAAAAAGTGACAAAAATGTGAAAAGACAAACATGTGAAAAAGTGACAAACATGTGGGAAAAAGTGACAAATGTGGGAAAAGTGACAAAAATGTGGGAAAAAGTGACAAAAATGGGAAAAGTGACAAAATGTAAGACAAAAATGTGGAAAAAGTGACAAACATGTGGGAAAAGTGACAAATGTGGGAAAAAGTGACAAAAATGGGAAAAGTGACAAAAATGTGGGAAAAATGTATGAAAAAGTGACAAAATGTGGGGAAAAGACAAAATGGGAAAAAGTGACAAAAATGTGGGAAAAAGTGACAAAAATGTGGGGGAAAAGTGACAAAAATGTGGGAAAAAGTGACAAAAATGTGGGGAAAAAGTGACAAAAATGTGGGAAAATGTATGAAAAAAGTGACAAAATGTGGGAAAAGTGACAAATGTGGGAAAAAGTGACAAAAATGTGGGGAAAAAGTGACAAAAATGTGGGAAAAAGTGACAAAAATGTGGGGAAAGTGACACAAAATGTGGAAAATGTATGAAAAAGTGACAAAATGTGGGGAAAAAGTGACAAAAATGTGGGAAAAGTGACAAAATGTGGGGAAAAAGTGACAAAAATGTGTGAAAAGTGACAAAAATGTGTGAAAAAGTGACAAACATGGGAAAAAGTGACAAACATGTGGGAAAAAGTGACAAATGTGGGAAAAAGTGACAAAAATGTGGGAAAAAGTGACAAAAATGTGGGAAAATGTATGAAAAAGTGACAAAAATGTGGGGAAAAAGTGACAAAATGTGGGAAAAAGTGACAAAATGTGGGAAAAAGTGACAAAATGTGGGAAAAAGTGACAAACATGTGGGAAAAAGTGACAAAAATGTGGGAAAAAGTGACAAATGTGGGAAAAGTGACAAAAATGTGGGAAAAAGTGACAAAAATGGGAAAAATGTATGAAAAAGTGACAAAAATGGGGAAAAAGTGACAAAAATGTGGGAAAAAGTGACAAAAATGTGGGAAAAAGTGACAAAAATGTGGGAAAAGTGACAAAATGTGGGAAAAAGTGACAAAAATGTGGGGAAAAAGTGACAAAATGTGGGAAAAATGTATGAAAAAAGTGACAAAAATGGGGGAAAAAGTGACAAAAATGTGGGAAAAAGTGACAAAAATGTGGGGAAAGTGACAAAATGTGGGAAAAAGTGACAAAAATGTGGGAAAAATGTATGAAAAAAGTGACAAAAATGTGGGGAAAAAGTGACAAAAATGTGGGAAAAAGTGACAAAAATGTGGGGAAAAGTGACAAAATGGGGAAAAAGTGACAAAAATGGGAAAAAGTGACAAAAATGTGGGGAAAAAGTGACAAAAATGGGAAAGTGACAAAAATGTGGGAAAAAAGTGACAAAAATGTGGGAAAAGTGACAAAAATGTGGGAAAAAGTGACAAAAATGGGAAAAAGTGACAAAAATGTGGGAAAAGTGACAAAAATGTGGGAAAAGTGACAAAAATGTGGGAAAAGTGACAAAAATGTGGAAAAAGTGACAAAAATGTGGGGAAAAAGTGACAAAAATGTGGGAAAAGTGACAAAAATGTGGGAAAAAGTGACAAAAATGTGGGAAAAAGTGACAAAATGTGGGAAAAAGTGACAAAAATGTGGGAAAAAGTGACAAAAATGTGTGAAAAAGTGACAAAAATGTGGGAAAAAGTGACAAAATGTGGGAAAAAGTGACAAAAATGTGGGAAAAAGTGACAAAAATGTGGGAAAATGTATGAAAAAAGTGACAAAAATGTGGGGAAAAAGTGACAAAAATGTGGGAAAAAGTGACAAAAATGTGGGAAAAGTGACAAAAATGTGGGGAAAAAGTGACAAAAATGTGGGAAAAAGTGACAAAAATGTGGGAAAAAGTGACAAAAATGTGGGAAAAAGTGACAAAAATGTGGGAAAAAAGTGACAAAAATGTGGAAAAAGTGATAATTATAAGTGACCAAAACCTTTTTTTTCTTCATGTTGACAAGAAGAGAACACAAGGGTTAAATGTCACTGATGGGGCAAGAACTAACACCCAGGACCCTATCTCGCACCCGGGGCAACACAAAGCCCAACACAAGGGTCGTTGCTAAAGACTAAGACGAACATATTAATATTAATCAGCTGACAGACAGAAGTTTTAGGGATTTGTATCAAACACATCATGTTCGACTAAAATAAGAACAGCAAAGAGAATATTACGATAGTTTTAATACATTTTATTTTGACAATCAAATGTAAAAAAATACAATTTTACAAGATATACATAAGATTTATAAGATTTACAACATCAATGAGGCAAAATATAATGTGCAGTGAATGTAAATGAGTGCAAGACATACATCTCGTAGATTGTCTTCACCAAAATATTTCATGTTTGCCTTTTTTCTCGTTTAACAATCACTTTTTCAGCAGTAAAGTTTCACATTTTCGTTAGCTCAAAACACCATTCAACTGACAGCCTTTGTTGTGTTTGATGCTAGCTTGTAGCAGCTAGCAGTGAACCAACTTCATTAAGTAGGTCCATTTTTACTGTGTTGACATTACAGAAGTATCTCGTTAGCAATTAGCTGGTTTTTGTAGGCTACTAGTCGCAAAGTGACGCATGCGCAACTCACACCTGCACTCGACTCACATTAGGTATTGACAGCGCTATCTACATATACATACACACACATATACACATATATATGGACGGATATATCTATGGACGAGAGAGTTATAAATGACATGTGACAAAGGTTCCTGGCTCGGCTTCAATCGCTATGGCAACCAGGACGTGTGACGTTGCTCCTCAAGGTGTTTCCTGTGTTACAGTCATTGGTAGCTTGTTTTTGGGGGATTCCTGTCGGGTGTCTCGGAGCTCAGAGCAGCCCAGCGACATCACCTCCTCTCCTCCGACGGACCTCTGATCTGGTGTCGGCACAGCGGGCACGTGCCAAACTGCTCCAAGACTCTGGAGAAGCACGTGTTGCACAAACAACGGTGGCCGCAAGGCAGATGGATTCTGGCCTGGTTCGCCATGCACACCACGCAGTCGGGCACGCCGTCTCCATCTGCGGGTACAGAAAACATCACAGTTACAAGACTGACATCACAGAGAGAGTCTCTCTGGTTACAGATGTGCAAAACCAACATGTCCTCAAAATCCCCTCCCCCAAACCATGGTGGGGTGGGGTGGGGGGACTCTTTCTTACCTGTTGGGACGTCCAGAATGGGGATGCATTCATCGCTGTTTCCACAGAGACTCGATACCCGAGACAAACTGTTGCGGTAGTCAATGTCAGGCGAGGTGAGGCGTTCAGGTGCAGGACAGGACCGTCTGGTGTAAAGCAGCTCGCTTTTCTTTGAGCCTGCAGCAAAGAGTAGAGGCATTTAATCATTTAATTTGTTTATAACATTTAAACCAGGACTGAAACTATCGATTGTTTTTATCATTAATTAATGTTGATTATTTTCTCAATTAATGGATTAGTTGTGGATCAGTGTTTCCCAAAAATCCCAAGTTAGTGTTACGTAGTGTTGAAAACGTCAAAAAGTGACAAACATTGAAAAAAGCATCAAAAGTGATGAAAAAAAAGGGACAAAAACTTAAGAAAAAGTTAAAAACATCGATAAGAAGCCAACACAAGGGTTAAAAAAATGGCTCATTGTCAAAACAGTTGGCAATTAATTTAATAGTTGACTATTAACTAATTCAGATCATCTTTTCTGCTGTCATTCAAACAATCACTCTCAGTGTGAAATGAACCAGAACCAGAAAAACCAGCTGCACAGCAACACAACACGTCATCGTCGTGCACAGAGCGCGTACCCAGCAGCGAGACGGAGCGCGTCTGGCCGTAGACGTCGATCATGGCCCACAGCGGCCGGCTCAGGTCCACCCCCGTCAGCAGCTTGTGTGCCTTGGTGTTGCTGCTGGAGACGTACACGGAGCCTCCGTTAGAGACCCAGAACTGCAGCTCCGAACCCGCCTGGGGGACACACATGCTTTATCACCTTGTATTGGACAACTATACGATATTTGCTGATATGAAGTCTGCCACGATGCGATTCCGACTTGATTTGGATATATATATATATATATATATATATATATATATATATATACACAATATACAGTATCTATCTACAAAAAGCAACTAAAATGTGATTTTACAATTTTATTACTGAGCTCTTCCAGATAAACAAGAAAATGAAAAACACGCTATTTATATTGTATATATGTTTGTACATTTTGTATTTTATATTTTTGAACATTTGGTCTTGTATTCTATTGTATTTATCATTATTTTGTGTATATTCTGTTTGTGTTATATTTTGCCGCTGTAGCACTGAAAATTCCCAATTTGGGATCAATAAAATCTGATCTGATCTAATCTTATCAAATGTAATTTACCCTTTCTGGTAAAATACATAATCATAGGTTGTGGGCGTAACATGCAATCACCCAATCAGAGTGGCATCTCCCATTGCCTTTAAAATCTATGGCGCATGATTTGACACCATAGATATAATTTAATTAAAACAATATATATGGATTCGGTGGATGTTGGGGGCGTGGCACCCGTACCTGGCAGTGGGATTCATCCACAGGACAAGCCCAGTGGCCGGGGCGGTCGGTGAGGTCGGGGATGGCCATGACGGGCAGCGGCCGAGATCTGGCCGTGGGTGGCACGGTGGTGAAGCCCACGCGCAGGGCGCCGTGCCAGTTGGAGGCATCTTTCTCCACCCTGAGACAGAGTCTCTCCTGGACCTTCACCGGGCGGCTGCTGAACACCAGGCCGTTCTTGAACGTGCTGGGCGTCCTCTCAGCGACGCGACCCCTTGGCTCAGGCGGACCTTGTCGCCCACGGCGCGGGGGTGGAAGGTCAGGGGGCCGAGGCAGGACATGCTGCACCTGTGGGACGCCTCCGACCCTGCAACTGCAAAGAAAAACAAAGACACACACTGTTAAAAATAACTAATGTTACACAATCATCCCGTTTTATTTTTACAGATTTTGTCTTTAAATACGGAAACATGGGACAAACGGCGTAATGTTACTACCTGAGACAAATATCAATACATTGATTAAAAAACTGTTACTGTGACTGTGAATTAACATTAGTTCCTTCTTTTTTTTTTTTGCAGATTTTTTTTAAACTGTTGAACGATTGATTGATTAAATATGAAAAAAGAAATGAAAGGCAGATAAATCAATAATAAAATTTTTAAAACTGTTAAAATATATTAAGAAATGTAATAATGTATAATAATTTCACATATGTATATTTTATTTAATAGCTAAACTGTATTTATTTCTTTATTTTTATTTAATAGCTTAACTGTATTTTTTATTTATATATTTTTTATTTAATAGCTAAACTGTATTTATTTTTTTATTTTTTATTTAATAGATTAACTATTTTTTTGTTTATTTATTTTTATTTAATAGCTTAACTGTATTTATTTATTTTTTTTATTTAATAGCTTAACTGTATTTATTTTTTTATTTTTTATTTAATAGCTTAACTGTATTTATTTATTTTTTAATTTTTTATTTAATGGCTTAACTGTATTTAATTTTTTATTTTTTTATTTAATAACTTAACTGCATTTATTTATTTTTATTTTTTAGGAAATGTTTCTTTCCCCGTTCGGCTCTTCTGATTGGCTCTCCAGTTTCTTATCACCACATTCACCGTCTCCCCACTGATGTATTTGTAGTTGCTGCTGTGTTGTTGTTATTGTACAGAAAAGAAAAGGGAATAATAGTATTTCCTGTATGAACCAGTGCGGACTGTATCCAATGCTGACCTGCATTAAACCTACTGGACCCTAAAAATTAATAATTTAATCTCATGATATATCCTCAAAGTAACTTTATGGCCACACAGGATGTTAATAATCATTGCTTTACTCCAGCGCAGTCGCGTGTGTGAGAGATATGAACACAAGATTCACCCAGACAAGTAATAATGAAAGTAGCACGCATGCTTTCACTTTAGAGGAACAGGTGAAGCCGATCCTGCAAAGAAGGTTTCCAGTCATAACAAGGACGAGTTGCAGGACCTGAGAATCCATCTTGATGTGTGAGCCCGGGACGCCGGACTATAAGTCCAGTATCTTTATTTATGATGAAGCTCATTTAAAGCAACAGAAGTTGAGATAAAGTGCTTTCCAGTCGAGGCAGATGGTTAAATATCCGCCAAGATACGGATAACTAACGTTAAAGAAATAGAAGGTGCATAACGAGCAACAAGAGGAAATGTAACGCCAACACACCTGATGATTTGAGTTAGAGCCCGACTGATGTAGGATTTTTAAGGCCGATATCGACACAAATAATTGGTGATTTAAAAATCAGATTTTCTGATATATCACGATGTGTATTTAAAAAAGACAGAAATAAGTGACAAAACATAAACAGATTTCCCTAACATTAGTTATTTATGTGTCCTCACTAATATAATATGATAATAATTTGTTATATTGTCACATCAGGACATCAAAATACCTTTTTAACACATGCTCTCCGGCATCTTTAATATTTTTGGACAATATGGACGGGAAGCTGCAGATTAATTTCCCATTTATTGGGATTAACCCTTGTGTTGTCCTCCCGGGTTAAAAAAAAACGGACACAAATTTGACATTTTTGTCCTTTTTTCAGACTTTGTATTAGTTTTCACCAACACCACCTTCTAGTTTTACACTGTCTACTTTTGGAATCCATGGTCAATAACCCTCATTTATATAGAATTATACCTAATATTAGAGTTAAAAAAGCAGAAATTATGAATTATTTTGACTAATAGTTAAGATCAGAGGAATGAAAGTGATCAGTTGTATTTGCAAAGAGCGTTGGAAGGAAAAACTTCCTTTTAGGCAGAAACCTGGGCCAGACCCAGACCCAGACCCAGACCCAGACCCAGACTCTTGGTAGGCGGTGTCTGACGACCGGTTAGGACGGGAATCTGCAGATTAATTAACCCTCGTGTTAAAAAAACGGACACAAATTTGACATTTTTGTCCCTTTTTTCAGACTTTGTATTAGTTTTCACCAACACCACCTTCTAGTTTTACACTACTTTTTGGAATCCATGGTCAATAACCCTCATTTATATAGATTTAAACCTAATATTTGAGTTAAAAAAGCAGAAATTATGAATTATTTGGACTGATAGTTAAGATCAGAGGAATGAAAGAGATCAGTTGTATTTGCAAAGAGCGTTGGAAGGATATTTCAGATATAGACATTTTTTAAAGGGGTCACATTTGACCCGAGGACAACAGGAAGGTTAATAAAGTTTCTAAATGATGACCCACAAACAGAAGGATTTACCTTTGGCAGGTGGGACTCACACATGTGTAGCATTAACTAATCTCTTTTACTCATCAGCAACAAGTTGAACATTTCATAATAAAATATTTTTATTTTTCCAATATAGAATTTTTAGTTCTTCATTTCACACTTTACAGCACTAATTATAAAGTCAACCAGCTAAAAAATCAATTACACAAGAGTCATTTTCACTAACTTTTGGGTTACTGAAATGTAAAATTGCAAATTAATTTCTTTAAATGTAGTGTAAGGATTAATCATACGTGTTATTAAGTTCTCTGTTAGGGTTAGGGTTAGAATAAACGTCTCACCAGCGTTCCTGTTGCTCTTGTTCACCATCGTGCAGAAGGAGAAGGAGCTGCTCTCTTCTTCGTGTGTTCACGGCTGTTTCTTGGTTCATTTGTCATGAAGCAGGAGGGTTGGCAGCCTTTAACGTGGAGCACGTGTGCTTTCAAAACACAAACATCCCCTTCTACATCACATGGAATGCAGAAAGAGGGAGGAGGGAGGGAGGGAGGGAGGGAGGGAGGGAGGGAGGGAGGGAGGGAGGGAGGGAGGGAGGGAGGAGTAAAAGTCTGGAAATTTACCTGACTTAACCGTTGTGTTGTCTTCCTGTTAACCATGACCTTGCCCTTCCAAGTCAAAATTGAAATTTTTTTGGTGCTTTTCCGATGTTTTTGTCACTTTTTCTGATTTATTTCTCACTTTTTCCAGCTTTTGGCACTTTTTTTTAAAAACCTGAGCTGGTTTAATAACAGGTTTTACACTTATTCTTGGAATTCATGGTCAACAAACCTCATTTATATCAAATTATACGTAAGTTTTTAGTTAAAAAGGCAGAAATTATGAATTATTTTGACTAATAGTTCAGAGGATGTTGAGTGGATGTGTGTATGTTTGGAAACCATTAAAAAAAGAATTCAAATGCTATAAGATTAAATAAAACACCCAAAATTCAATGAAAGTAATTATTAATGTTACCTGAAGAACGTTGTATGGGATCATCCATGTTATTTTTGGGCAATTTTTCCATATTTCTGATATAAAGCACATGGAAACGTTAAGGAAGGGTGGATTGGCAGGGAGCCAACATTTCTCTCTTTAAGTTTCCGTTTAGGAATGACAACACTTATGATGAAACGTGTTTAAGGTTACTGAACATTTTACTGGAATTATACTTGATAGGACTACAGGTGTCAGATAAAAACTGACTGAGTGTGTGATCTTTGCTTCTAAAGTATCACTTTCAATATTAGTCATGGTCTTGTGAAGGAAAACATGTTGATGATATATAGGAAATGCACAACTTTACCCTAACTAACTAACTAACTAACTCAATAACTGCAATTTGGGTTTCCTGTATTTCAAGTGGCACATATTTTTGGATTGATTGATTCTTTATTTCTGTGTCATGCACACAATAATAATAATAGTAATACATTTAATTTGTAATGCACTTTATATTTGCGCAAATCCCAAAGTGCTACATGATAAAACAGGTAAGTGCTAAAATAAAAACAAAGTGCCGAGGCCTCGTGGATCTATAAGACACCAAATACTATCTGCTACGATAAAGGCTCCTTTCTCTAAGCACAACTCATTTTTTTGGCTTCTCCATCCAGAAGAAATCCTCACTCAGTTCTTCTGAATTGCTAAAACGCTAAACCTCGTTCTCTGAGCCAAATGCTCAGTGGCCGTTAAACAGGTTCTCGCTCGTTAAAACACATCTGAAGAAGAAGAGAAAGAAGGAGAGCTGATGAGATCTGCTCGGTTACGTATGTAACCCTTGTTCTCGAGATAGGGAACAGCGCCGCGCTCATTCATCACGGGATACACCACGGGTCGACCAATGAGAGAAGCCCATCTTGAGTAGCTTTACAGTGGCGTCCATACTCCAAAAGCTTCAGAAATGAGAACAGGCGGCTATCTAGTAACTGTGTCAGCGCTATAAATTTATCAGACTTTGTTAATAATTAATTACGTTAATATCTAATGAATGCTCAATTGAGAAAACTGATAATAGGGGACATTTTCGGAAGAAAAAGTTAAAGTTTTAACTCTTTACATCGATCTGTTTCAGTCTCTGAGTCCAGTGTGAAGGCGCTTTCCTCCAACTTACAGTTATGATTTTCCTAGTAATTAGTAGTATTAGTAGTATTAGTAGTAGTATTATTAGTAGTATTAGTAGTAGTATTAGAGTATAGGAAGAATATATCATGTGTATATAACATGTGAGGTTTTCACCCAACGGCACCTTTTACAGACAAAGTCCCAAAGTGTGTGTGTGTGAGAGTGTGTGTGTGTGTGAGTGTGTGTGTGTGTGTGTGTGTGTGTGAGTGTGTGTGTGTGTGTGTGTGTGCAATTGTTCTGCAAAGAAGACCCAATAACGATAAAAGGAAAAAGTCACACTTACTCACACACACACCCACACACACACACACACACACACACACACACACACACACACACACACACACACACACACACACACACACACACACACACACACACACACACACACACACACTCACACACACACACACTCACACACACACACACACACACACCCACACACACACACACCCACACACACACTCACACACACACACACACACACACACACACTCACACACACACCCACACACACACACACACACCCACACACACTCACACACACACCCACACACACTCACACACACACCCACACACACACACACACACACACACACACACACACACACACACACACACACACACACACACAGACACTCACACACAAAAGGACAATAAATAATTTTAAATTTTTTGAGAATATTAAATTTAAGACTTTAAAACGACCCCGCGGGAACCGGGTTAAAATAATTTCCGAAGTCGTTAACTGTCGTTAAGCAACAACATTTTTCACTATTTTTAAAAGATAAGGGGTTAACGTTGTTCTCACACACACACACACACACACACACCCACAGGGGGAAATTACACTGTTTCCCTCTGTTGGTTGTTAGTAATTACATCAATCACAGGCCTTCACATGCACAAATGGACAAGAGTCAGCTGGTTTTAAATGGGACTGGGACCGTAGACCCTCAGTCCCCATACCCTGAGATAAAACTCTGTGCCGAAACCCGGGATCGAACCAGGGACCTTCAGATCTTCAGTCTAACGCTCCCAACTGAGCTATTTCGGCTTGGTGACATCAGTCAGTGACATTAACCATTTGTTGAATAAAATAAACAGACAGATAAATCACACACGCACACGCACACACACATACACACACACACACACACACACACACACACACTCATCAGTGACAAGCTAAAAGTTTCTTAGCTCTTATTTCACACTTTACAAAGACATAAAGGTATGTCTATGTTTATGTATCATATACCTATATGGGTGTGTGTGTCTGTGTGTGTGTGTGTGTGTATATATATCCTTTTTGCTTTGAGCATCATTGCGCCATAGGGGCATAGAAAATTGTGTATAACTGTGAATTGAACTTTCCTCTGGGATTTCTTGTGAAATAAAAGAAACTAAAC
>JABXJD010000439.1:2500-17500 GCA_013375575.1 Percina caprodes
TATATATATATATACAGTGGTGCTCAAAAGTTTACATACACATGCTTAAGTTGACTAAAAAGAGGAATAAAAATATCATGTTTTGGAAATTTATTTTAATACCTAAATTAAAAAATGAGGTAAAATCCAACCTTTACGGACACCAATTTTCTTTGTGAATGAATAACGTATTGTAAATAAATAAATGTTCTTATTTAAAATACAGGGGTCATAAGTATACATACCCCTATGTTAAATTCCCATAGAGGCAGGCAGATTTTATTATTAAAAGGCCAGTTATTTCCTGGATTCAGGATATTATGCATCTGATAAAGTTCCCTTGGCCTTTAGAATTAAAATAGCCCCACATCATCACATACTCTTCACCATGCTTAGAGATAGGCATGGTTTTATTTCAGTTAGACTAATACCTGGTTTGATTTGCATTGAGAGATGATTTTATAGAAAGTATCCCATGCCTATCTCTAAGCATGGTGAAGAGTATGTGATGATGTGGGGCTATTTTAATTCTAAAGGCCAAGGGAACTTTATCAGGATGCATAATATCCTGAATCCAGGAAATAACTGGCCTTTAATAATAAAATCTGCCTGCCTCTATGGGAAACATAGGGGTATGTATACTTATGACCCCTGTATTTTAAATAAGAACATTTATTTATTTACAATACGTTATTCATTCACAAAGAAAATTGGTGTCCTTAAAGGTTGGATTTTACCTCATTTTTTAATTTAGGTATTAAAATAAATTTCCAAAACATGATATTTTTATTCCTCTTTTTAGTCAACTTAAGCATGTGTATAAACTTTTGAGCACCACTGTATATATATATATATATATATATATATATATATATATATATATATATATATATATATATATATATATATATATATATATATATATATATATATATATAATGTTTGAGTTAGAAAAGCAGAAATTAGGAATTATTTAGACTAAAATTAAAGGAATGGATGTTGATGATAATCACAGACTGGAATATGTCAACTTTTACTCTCAATACTATTTCAAAAACACTTCAATTTGGTTTCAAATGCTATAAAATTGAATAAGACGCCCCAAAATTAATGAAAGTAGAGATTTGTACTTGGCAAAGAGCGTTGTGAGGAATCAATCATGTTATTTTGGGGAATTATAAAGAACATTGATATAGGAAAACGGGTCAATTTGACCCGAGGACAACATGAGGGTTAAATAAAAAAAGAAACATCACTTGTTCTGATCAACAATGAAACCACAATTCAACAACAACACAACCTGTAGCCTCTGAAATCATCATCAGACTCAAACAGTTTAGTTTCTTTTATTTCACAAGAAATCCCAGAGGAAAGTTCAATTCACAGTTATACACAATTTTCTATGCACCCCCCATTATGGCGCAATGATGCTCTAAGCAAAAAAGGATATATATACACACACACACACACACAGACACACACACACACACACACACCCATATAGGTATATGATACATAAACATAGACATACCTTTATGTCTTTGTAAAGTGTGAAATAAGAGCGATAACAAGAAACTTTTAGCTTGTCACTGATGAGTGTGTGTGTGTGTGTGTGTGTGTGTGTGTGTGTGTGTGTGTGTGTGTGTGCGTGCGTGTGTGATTTATCTGTCTGTTTATTTTATTCAACAAATGGTTAATGTCACTGACTGATGTCACCGAGCCGAAATAGCTCAGTTGGGAGAGCGTTAGACTGAAGATCTGAAGGTCCCTGGTTCGATCCCGGGTTTCGGCATAGAGGTTTTATCTCAGGGTATGGGGGACTGAGGGGGTCTACGGTCCCAGTCCCATTTAAAACCAGCTGACTCTTGTCCATTTGTGCATGTGAATGCCTGTGATTGATGTAATAACTAACAACCAACAGAGGGAAACAGTGTAATTTCCCCGTCGGAAAGTAGAGATTTGTACTTGGCAAAGAGCGTTGTGTGGAATCAATTGAACATTGAAAAAAAGTGTTGAAAAGAGGGACAAAAATGTTAAAAACATCGATAAAGAGAAACAAAAGTGTTGATATTCATTTTGACGGGAAGACAACACGAGGGTTAAGAAAACCAACTACTTTAAAATCAACTGGCTTCCTGTTTCTTAACTGGACTTACAACATGCCGGGTGTGTTGGCGTTACATTTCCTCTTGTTGCTCGTTATGCACCTTCTATTTCTTCAACGTTAGTTATCCGTATCTTGGCGGATATTTAACCATCTGCCTCGACTGGAAAGCACTTTAGCTCAACTTCTGTTGCTTTAAATGAGCTTCATCATAAATAAAGATACTGGACTTATAGTCCGGCGTCCCGGGCTCACACATCAAGATGGATTCTCAGGTCCTGCAACTCGTCCTTGTTATGACTGGAAACCTTCTTTGCAGGATCGGCTTCACCTGTTCCTCTAAAGTGAAAGCATGCGTGCTACTTTCATTATTACTTGTCTACGGGTGAATCTTGTGTTCATATCTCTCACACACGCGACTGCGCTGGAGTAAAGCAATGATTATTAACATCCTGTGTGGTCATAAAGTTACTTTGAGGATATATCATGAGATTAAATTATTAGTTTTTAGGGTCCAGTAGGTTTAATGCAGGTCAGCATTGGATACAGTCCGCACTGGTTCATACAGGAAATACTATTATTCCCTTTTCTTTTCTGTACAATAACAACAACACAGCAGCAACTACAACCCACAGTTGAAATTGTTAAAAAACGTATTACTCTTCTCTTCTACTTTCTTGTAAAAAACAATACTTAAATGAATGCTTAAAGTTTGTAGCTTTAATTTTACACTTAATGTTGTGTATTTTTGGGTCTTTTTAATGTTTAATGAGGAATATTTACACCTAAAAAACCTATTTCTTCTATTTACTCTGTGATTACAGTATTACACTTGAATACAGTTAAGCTATTAAATAAAAAATAAAAATAAATACAGTTAAGCTATTAAATAAAAATAAATACAGTTAAGCTATTAAAAAAATACAGTTAAGCTATTTATATTTAAAAATAAAATAAAAAATAAATACAGTTAAGCTATTAAATAAAAAATAAATACAGTTAAGCTATTAAAAAATACAGTTAAGCTATTTATATTTAAAAATAAAATAAAAAATAAATACAGTTAAGCTATTAAATAAAAAATAAATACAGTTAAGCTATTAAAAAAATAGAGTTAAGCTATTTATATTTAAAAATAAAATAAAAAATAAATACAGTTAAGCTATTGAATAAAAAAAGAAAAAGAAATACAGTTTAGCTGTTAAATATCAAATCAAAATCCAAAAAATCTCACCTGCTCATCAGATACACACTCACACACATCTACACACCTGCTCATCAGATACACACTCACACACATCTACACACCTGCTCATCAGATACACACTCACACACCTGCTCATCAGATACACACTCACACACCTGCTCATCAGATACACACTCATACACACCTGCTCATCAGATACACACTCACACACACCTGCTCATCAGATACACACTCATACACACCTGCTCATCAGATACACACTCACACACATCTACACACCTGCTCATCAGATACACACTCACACACATCTACACACCTGCTCATCAGATACACACTCATACACACCTGCTCATCAGATACACACTCACACACACCTGCTCATCAGATATACACACACACACACATCTACACACCTGCTCATCAGATACACACTCACACACATCTACACACCTGCTCATCAGATACACACTCACACACATCTACACACCTGCTCATCAGATACACACTCACACACATCTACACACCTGCTCATCAGATACACACTCACACACATCTACACACCTGCTCATCAGATACACACTCACACACATCTACACACCTGCTCCTCCGAGGTGAAAGCACCTTTGTTCTACTTTCATTCTGACTCGTTGACCTTGTGTTTACATCTCTAATCAATGTGGTAAATAAATGATTTTTAGCATCCTGTGAAAACAGCTCGAGGACCAACACATGGAGTTAATAAATTACTCTTTATGATGAGATTTTTTAAATGCTGTCCCAATTGTTCCCAACAACATGCCAATGAGAGGTAAAGTCTCCAGGTTATTATTAACTTCTTAAAGTCTTTTAGGCCAGAATGTGTTCTGCATGCTTGACTCACACAACAAACATTAATATATATTCATAAACAACTGTTATTAAATGAGACTTATTATTTTCAATAAGTGAAGATTTGACCGAACAAGTGGACCTTGAGTAGAGACATTCATGCTCAAACTAAGAGCATGTTAATTTAGATAAGAGCTTATTATTAGGTTGTTTTTATTATTAGGTTGCAAAGAATGACTTGTAATTTTGAAAATAAAACATGGGCTCAGCCCTATGTTCCCACATTTCTAAGATTTTTCTTAAAATTGGGAGAAAGGGGGACACAATCTGGTACAAATTTATGAAAAAGGAAATATGGGAACATAGGGCTTAATTTTCAGTGAAAAAATAATTAGGGCTGTGGGACTATTGGACTGTGGGACCATAGGGCTGTGGGACCATTGGGATGTGGGACCATTGGACTGTGGGACCATTGGGATGTGGGACCGTAGGGCTGTGGGACCATTGGGATGTGGGACCATTGGGCTGTGGGACCATTGGGATGTGGGACCGTAGGGCTGTGGGACCATTGGGCTGTGGGACTATAGGGCTGCACCAGGAGCTTTACCAAATATTAAAGTACTTAATTGGAGTTAATCAACTCTCCTGACTTTACTTTTATAATTATTATTATTATTTGTACAAACCATGGAGCAGGAAATCTTCAGAAAGTTCCTCAAATATAAAAGTGCACCGTTAGTTTCATTATGACTTGTTTACGGTTTTAGTTGTCGGATCAAAATAAAAGTCGTTGCAGCGAAGCGAATGATTTACAAACGCAGTTAATATGAAAGAAAATACAGCCGAGGTGTTTCTGTTTGTAGTTTCACTTTGAGGATTAACCCTCATGTTTTCAGCAAATGGGCTGAAAATGTCAACATTAATAACATCAAAACACTTTGGAAAAACACCAAAAACATTAAAAAAAGCACCCATAACATTGAAAAAGTGACAAAAATGTGGGGAAAAAATGACAAAAATGTGGAAAAAAAGTGACAAAAATGTGGGGAAAAAGTGACAAAAATGTGGAAAAAAAGTGACAAAAATGTGGGGAAAAAGTGACAAAAATGTGGGGAAAAAGTGACAAAAATGTGGGGAAAATGTGTGAAAAAAGTGACAAAAATGTGTGAAAAAAGTGACAAAAATGTGTGAAAAAGTGACAAACATGTGGGAAAAAGTGACAAATGTGGGAAAAAAGTGACAAAAATGTGTGAAAAAAGTGACAAAAATGTGGGAAAAAGTGACAAACATGTGGGAAAAAGTGACAAATGTGGGAAAAAGTGACAAAAATGTGGGAAAAAGTGACAAAAATGTGGGAAAAATGTATGAAAAAAGTGACAAAAATGTGGGGAAAAAGTGACAAAAATGTGGGAAAAAGTGACAAAAATGTGTGAAAAAGTGACAAACATGTGGGAAAAAGTGACAAACATGTGGGAAAAAGTGACAAATGTGGGAAAAAGTGACAAAAATGTGGGAAAAAGTGACAAAGATGTGGGAAAAATGTATGAAAAAAGTGACAAAAATGTGGGAAAAAGTGACAAAAATGTGGGAAAAAGTGACAAAAATGTGTGAAAAAGTGACAAAAATGTGTGAAAAAGTGACAAACATGTGGGAAAAAGTGACAAACATGTGGGAAAAAGTGACAAATGTGGGAAAAAGTGACAAAAATGTGGGAAAAAGTGACAAAAATGTGGGAAAAAGTGACAAAAATGTGGGAAAAAGTGACAAAAATGTGGGAAAAAGTGACAAACATGTGGGAAAAAGTGACAAATGTGGGAAAAAGTGACAAAAATGTGGGAAAAAGTGACAAAAATGTGGGAAAAATGTATGAAAAAAGTGACAAAAATGTGGGGAAAAAGTGACAAAAATGTGGGAAAAAGTGACAAAAATGTGGGAAAAAGTGACAAAAATGTGGGGGAAAAGTGACAAAAATGTGGGAAAAAGTGACAAAAATGTGGGGAAAAAGTGACAAAAATGTGGGAAAAATGTATGAAAAAAGTGACAAAAATGTGGGAAAAAGTGACAAAAATGTGGGAAAAAGTGACAAAAATGTGGGGAAAAAGTGACAAAAATGTGGGAAAAAGTGACAAAAATGTGGGGAAAAAGTGACAAAAATGTGGGAAAAATGTATGAAAAAAGTGACAAAAATGTGGGGAAAAAGTGACAAAAATGTGGGAAAAAGTGACAAAAATGTGGGGAAAAAGTGACAAAAATGTGTGAAAAAGTGACAAAAATGTGTGAAAAAGTGACAAACATGTGGGAAAAAGTGACAAACATGTGGGAAAAAGTGACAAATGTGGGAAAAAGTGACAAAAATGTGGGAAAAAGTGACAAAAATGTGGGAAAAATGTATGAAAAAAGTGACAAAAATGTGGGGAAAAAGTGACAAAAATGTGGGAAAAAGTGACAAAAATGTGGGAAAAAGTGACAAAAATGTGGGAAAAAGTGACAAACATGTGGGAAAAAGTGACAAAAATGTGGGAAAAAGTGACAAATGTGGGAAAAAGTGACAAAAATGTGGGAAAAAGTGACAAAAATGTGGGAAAAATGTATGAAAAAAGTGACAAAAATGTGGGAAAAAGTGACAAAATGTGGGAAAAGTGACAAAAATGTGGGAAAAAGTGACAAACATGTGGGAAAAAGTGACAAATGTGGGAAAAAGTGACAAAAATGTGGGAAAAAGTGACAAAAATGTGGGAAAAATGTATGAAAAAAGTGACAAAAATGTGGGGAAAAAGTGACAAAAATGTGGGAAAAAGTGACAAAAATGTGGGGAAAAAGTGACAAAAATGTGGGAAAAAGTGACAAAAATGTGGGAAAAATGTATGAAAAAAGTGACAAAAATGTGGGGAAAAAGTGACAAAAATGTGGGAAAAAGTGACAAAAATGTGGGAAAAAGTGACAAAAATGTGGGGAAAAGTGACAAAAATGTGGGAAAAAGTGACAAAAATGTGGGGAAAAAGTGACAAAAATGTGGGAAAAAGTGACAAAAATGTGGGAAAAAGTGACAAAAATGTGGGAAAAAGTGACAAAAATGTGGGAAAAAGTGACAAAAATGTGGGAAAAAGTGACAAAAATGTGGGAAAAGTGACAAAAATGTTGGAAAAAGTGACAAAAATGTGGGAAAAAGTGACAAAAATGTGGGAAAAAGTGACAAAAATGTGGGAAAAAGTGACAAAAATGTGGGAAAAAGTGACAAAAATGTGGGAAAAAGTGACAAAAATGTGGGAAAAAGTGACAAAAATGTGGGAAAAAGTGACAAAAATGTGGGAAAAAGTGACAAAAATGTGGGAAAAAGTGACAAAAATGTGGGAAAAAAGTGACAAAAATGTGGGAAAAAGTGACAAAAATGTGGGAAAAAGTGACAAAAATGTGGGAAAAATGTATGAAAAAAGTGACAAAAATGTGGGGAAAAAGTGACAAAAATGTGGGAAAAAGTGACAAAAATGTGGGAAAAAGTGACAAAAATGTGGGGAAAAAGTGACAAAAATGTGGGAAAAAGTGACAAAAATGTGGGGAAAAAGTGACAAAAATGTGGGAAAAAGTGACAAAAATGTGGGAAAAAAGTGACAAAAATGTGGGAAAAAGTGATAATTATAAGTGACCAAAACCTTTTTTTTCTTCATGTTGACAAGAAGAGAACACAAGGGTTAAATGTCACTGATGGGGCAAGAACTAACACCCAGGACCCTATCTCGCACCCGGGGCAACACAAAGCCCAACACAAGGGTCGTTGCTAAAGACTAAGACGAACATATTAATATTAATCAGCTGACAGACAGAAGTTTTAGGGATTTGTATCAAACACATCATGTTCGACTAAAATAAGAACAGCAAAGAGAATATTACGATAGTTTTAATACATTTTATTTTGACAATCAAATGTAAAAAAATACAATTTTACAAGATATACATAAGATTTATAAGATTTACAACATCAATGAGGCAAAATATAATGTGCAGTGAATGTAAATGAGTGCAAGACATACATCTCGTAGATTGTCTTCACCAAAATATTTCATGTTTGCCTTTTTTCTCGTTTAACAATCACTTTTTCAGCAGTAAAGTTTCACATTTTCGTTAGCTCAAAACACCATTCAACTGACAGCCTTTGTTGTGTTTGATGCTAGCTTGTAGCTAAGCTAGCAGTGAACCAACTTCATTAAGTAGGTCCATTTTTACTGTGTTGACATTACAGAAGTCTCTCGTTAGCAATTAGCTGGTTTTTGTAGGCTACTCGTCGCAAAGTGACGCATGCGCAACTCACACCTGCACTCGACTCACATTAGGTATTGACAGCGCTATCTACATATACATACACACACATATACACATATATATGGACGGATATATCTATGGACGAGAGAGTTAAAATGACATGTGACAAAGGTTCCTGGCTCGGCTTCAATCGCTATGGCAACCAGGACGTGTGACGTTGCTCCTCAAGGTGTTTCCTGTGTTACAGTCATTGGTAGCTTGTTTTTGGGGGATTCCTGTCGGGTGTCTCGGAGCTCAGAGCAGCCCAGCGACATCACCTCCTCTCCTCCGACGGACCTCTGATCTGGTGTCGGCACAGCGGGCACGTGCCAAACTGCTCCAAGACTCTGGAGAAGCACGTGTTGCACAAACAACGGTGGCCGCAAGGCAGATGGATTCTGGCCTGGTTCGCCATGCACACCACGCAGTCGGGCACGCCGTCTCCATCTGCGGGTACAGAAAACATCACAGTTACAAGACTGACATCACAGAGAGAGTCTCTCTGGTTACAGATGTGCAAAACCAACATGTCCTCAAACCTGCCATCCCCCTCCCCCAAACCATGGTGGGGTGGGGTGGGGGGACTCTTTCTTACCTGTTGGGACGTCCAGAATGGGGATGCATTCATCGCTGTTTCCACAGAGACTCGATACCCGAGACAAACTGTTGCGGTAGTCAATGTCAGGCGAGGTGAGGCGTTCAGGTGCAGGACAGGACCGTCTGGTGTAAAGCAGCTCGCTTTTCTTTGAGCCTGCAGCAAAGAGTAGAGGCATTTAATCATTTAATTTGTTTATAACATTTAAACCAGGACTGAAACTATCGATTGTTTTTATCATTAATTAATGTTGATTATTTTCTCAATTAATGGATTAGTTGTGGATCAGTGTTTCCCAAAAATCCCAAGTTAGTGTTACGTAGTGTTGAAAACGTCAAAAAAGTGACAAACATTGAAAAAAAGCATCAAAAGTGATGAAAAAAAAGGGACAAAAACTTAAGAAAAAGTTAAAAACATCGATAAGAAGCCAACACAAGGGTTAAAAAAATGGCTCATTGTCAAAACAGTTGGCAATTAATTTAATAGTTGACTATTAACTAATTCAGATCATCTTTTCTGCTGTCATTCAAACAATCACTCTCAGTGTGAAATGAACCAGAACCAGAAAAACCAGCTGCACAGCAACACAACACGTCATCGTCGTGCACAGAGCGCGTACCCAGCAGCGAGACGGAGCGCGTCTGGCCGTAGACGTCGATCATGGCCCACAGCGGCCGGCTCAGGTCCACCCCCGTCAGCAGCTTGTGTGCCTTGGTGTTGCTGCTGGAGACGTACACGGAGCCTCCGTTAGAGACCCAGAACTGCAGCTCCGAACCCGCCTGGGGGACACACATGCTTTATCACCTTGTATTGGACAACTATACGATATTTGCTGATATGAAGTCTGCCACGATGCGATTCCGACTTGATTTGGAATTATATATATATATATATATATATATATATATATATATACACAATATACAGTATCTATCTACAAAAAGCAACTAAAATGTGATTTTACAATTTTATTACTGAGCTCTTCCAGATAAACAAGAAAATGAAAAACACGCTATTTATATTGTATATATGTTTGTACATTTTGTATTTTATATTTTTGAACATTTGGTCTTGTATTCTATTGTATTTATCATTATTTTGTGTATATTCTGTTTGTGTTATATTTTGCCGCTGTAGCACTGAAAATTCCCAATTTGGGATCAATAAAATCTGATCTGATCTAATCTTATCAAATGTAATTTACCCTTTCTGGTAAAATACATAATCATAGGTTGTGGGCGTAACATGCAATCACCCAATCAGAGTGGCATCTCCCATTGCCTTTAAAATCTATGGCGCATGATTTGACACCATAGATATAATTTAATTAAAACAATATATATGGATTCGGGTGGATGTTGGGGGGGCGTGGCACCCGTACCTGGCAGTGGGATTCATCCACAGGACAAGCCCAGTGGCCGGGGCGGTCGGTGAGGTCGGGGATGGCCATGACGGGCAGCGGCCGAGATCTGGCCGTGGGTGGCACGGTGGTGAAGCCCACGCGCAGGGCGCCGTGCCAGTTGGAGGCATCTTTCTCCACCCTGAGACAGAGTCTCTCCTGGACCTTCACCGGGCGGCTGCTGAACACCAGGCCGTTCTTGAACGTGCTGGGCGTCCTCTCAGCGACGCGACCCCCTTGGCTCAGGCGGACCTTGTCGCCCACGGCGCGGGGGTGGAAGGTCAGGGGGCCGAGGCAGGACATGCTGCACCTGTGGGACGCCTCCGACCCTGCAACTGCAAAGAAAAACAAAGACACACACTGTTAAAAATAACTAATGTTACACAATCATCCCGTTTTATTTTTACAGATTTTGTCTTTAAATACGGAAACATGGGACAAACGGCGTAATGTTACTACCTGTGACAAATATCAATACATTGATTAAAAAACTGTTACTGTGACTGTGAATTAACATTAGTTCCTTCTTTTTTTTTTTTGCAGATTTTTTTTAAACTGTTGAACGATTGATTGATTAAATATGAAAAAAGAAATGAAAGGCAGATAAATCAATAATAAAATTTTTAAAACTGTTAAAATATATTAAGAAATGTAATAATGTATAATAATTTCACATATGTATATTTTATTTAATAGCTAAACTGTATTTATTTCTTTATTTTTATTTAATAGCTTAACTGTATTTTTTATTTATATATTTTTTATTTAATAGCTAAACTGTATTTATTTTTTTATTTTTTATTTAATAGATTAACTATTTTTTGTTTATTTATTTTTATTTAATAGCTTAACTGTATTTATTTATTTTTTTATTTAATAGCTTAACTGTATTTATTTTTTATTTTTTATTTAATAGCTTAACTGTATTTATTTATTTTTAATTTTTTATTTAATGGCTTAACTGTATTTAATTTTTATTTTTTATTTAATAACTTAACTGCATTTATTTATTTTTATTTTTTAGGAAATGTTTCTTTCCCCGTTCGGCTCTTCTGATTGGCTCTCCAGTTTCTTATCACCACATTCACCGTCTCCCCACTGATGTATTTGTAGTTGCTGCTGTGTTGTTGTTATTGTACAGAAAAGAAAAGGGAATAATAGTATTTCCTGTATGAACCAGTGCGGACTGTATCCAATGCTGACCTGCATTAAACCTACTGGACCCTAAAAATTAATAATTTAATCTCATGATATATCCTCAAAGTAACTTTATGGCCACACAGGATGTTAATAATCATTGCTTTACTCCAGCGCAGTCGCGTGTGTGAGAGATATGAACACAAGATTCACCCGTAGACAAGTAATAATGAAAGTAGCACGCATGCTTTCACTTTAGAGGAACAGGTGAAGCCGATCCTGCAAAGAAGGTTTCCAGTCATAACAAGGACGAGTTGCAGGACCTGAGAATCCATCTTGATGTGTGAGCCCGGGACGCCGGACTATAAGTCCAGTATCTTTATTTATGATGAAGCTCATTTAAAGCAACAGAAGTTGAGATAAAGTGCTTTCCAGTCGAGGCAGATGGTTAAATATCCGCCAAGATACGGATAACTAACGTTAAAGAAATAGAAGGTGCATAACGAGCAACAAGAGGAAATGTAACGCCAACACACCTGATGATTTGAGTTAGAGCCCGACTGATGTAGGATTTTTAAGGCCGATATCGACACAAATAATTGGTGATTTAAAAATCAGATTTTCTGATATATCGGCCGATGTGTATTTAAAAAAAGACAGAAATAAGTGACAAAACATAAACAGATTTCCCTAACATTAGTTATTTATGTGTCCTCACTAATATAATATGATAATAATTTGTTATATTGTCACATCAGGACATCAAAATACCTTTTTAACACATGCTCTCCGGCATCTTTAATATTTTTGGACAATATGGACGGGAAGCTGCAGATTAATTTCCCATTTATTGGGATTAACCCTTGTGTTGTCCTCCCGGGTTAAAAAAAAACGGACACAAATTTGACATTTTTGTCCTTTTTTCAGACTTTGTATTAGTTTTCACCAACACCACCTTCTAGTTTTACACTGTCTACTTTTTGGAATCCATGGTCAATAACCCTCATTTATATAGAATTATACCTAATATTAGAGTTAAAAAAGCAGAAATTATGAATTATTTTGACTAATAGTTAAGATCAGAGGAATGAAAGTGATCAGTTGTATTTGCAAAGAGCGTTGGAAGGAAAAACTTCCTTTTAGGCAGAAACCTGGGCCAGACCCAGACCCAGACCCAGACCCAGACCCAGACTCTTGGTAGGCGGTGTCTGACGACCGGTTAGGACGGGAATCTGCAGATTAATTAACCCTCGTGTTAAAAAAACGGACACAAATTTGACATTTTTGTCCCTTTTTTCAGACTTTGTATTAGTTTTCACCAACACCACCTTCTAGTTTTACACTACTTTTTGGAATCCATGGTCAATAACCCTCATTTATATAGATTTAAACCTAATATTTGAGTTAAAAAAGCAGAAATTATGAATTATTTGGACTGATAGTTAAGATCAGAGGAATGAAAGAGATCAGTTGTATTTGCAAAGAGCGTTGGAAGGATATTTCAGATATAGACATTTTTTAAAGGGGTCACATTTGACCCGAGGACAACAGGAAGGTTAATAAAGTTTCTAAATGATGACCCACAAACAGAAGGATTTACCTTTGGCAGGTGGGACTCACACATGTGTAGCATTAACTAATCTCTTTTACTCATCAGCAACAAGTTGAACATTTCATAATAAAATATTTTTATTTTTCCAATATAGAATTTTTAGTTCTTCATTTCACACTTTACAGCACTAATTATAAAGTCAACCAGCTAAAAAATCAATTACACAAGAGTCATTTTCACTAACTTTTGGGTTACTGAAATGTAAAATTGCAAATTAATTTCTTTAAATGTAGTGTAAGGATTAATCATACGTGTTATTAAGTTCTCTGTTAGGGTTAGGGTTAGAATAAACGTCTCACCAGCGTTCCTGTTGCTCTTGTTCACCATCGTGCAGAAGGAGAAGGAGCTGCTCTCTTCTTCGTGTGTTCACGGCTGTTTCTTGGTTCATTTGTCATGAAGCAGGAGGGTTGGCAGCCTTTAACGTGGAGCACGTGTGCTTTCAAAACACAAACATCCCCTTCTACATCACATGGAATGCAGAAAGAGGGAGGAGGGAGGGAGGGAGGGAGGGAGGGAGGGAGGGAGGGAGGGAGGGAGGGAGGGAGGGAGGGAGGAGTAAAAGTCTGGAAATTTACCTGACTTAACCGTTGTGTTGTCTTCCTGTTAACCATGACCTTGCCCTTCC
This sequence comes from Percina caprodes, assembly GCA_013375575.1. Taxonomy (NCBI): domain Eukaryota; kingdom Metazoa; phylum Chordata; class Actinopteri; order Perciformes; family Percidae; genus Percina; species Percina caprodes. The sequence goes on from JABXJD010000439.1 coordinate 16,283, forward strand.
AAGTCAAAATTGAAATTTTTTTGGTGCTTTTCCGATGTTTTTGTCACTTTTTCTGATTTATTTCTCACTTTTTCCAGCTTTTGGCACTTTTTTTTAAAAACCTGAGCTGGTTTAATAACAGGTTTTACACTTATTCTTGGAATTCATGGTCAACAAACCTCATTTATATCAAATTATACGTAAGTTTTTAGTTAAAAAGGCAGAAATTATGAATTATTTTGACTAATAGTTCAGAGGATGTTGAGTGGATGTGTGTATGTTTGGAAACCATTAAAAAAAAGAATTCAAATGCTATAAGATTAAATAAAACACCCAAAAATTCAATGAAAGTAATTATTAATGTTACCTGAAGAACGTTGTATGGGATCATCCATGTTATTTTTGGGCAATTTTTCCATATTTCTGATATAAAGCACATGGAAACGTTAAGGGAAGGGTGGATTGGCAGGGAGCCAACATTTCTCTCTTTAAGTTTCCGTTTAGGAATGACAACACTTATGATGAAACGTGTTTAAGGTTACTGAACATTTTACTGGAATTATACTTGATAGGACTACAGGTGTCAGATAAAAACTGACTGAGTGTGTGATCTTTGCTTCTAAAGTATCACTTTCAATATTAGTCATGGTCTTGTGAAGGAAAACATGTTGATGATATATAGGAAATGCACAACTTTACCCTAACTAACTAACTAACTAACTCAATAACTGCAATTTGGGTTTCCTGTATTTCAAGTGGCACATATTTTTGGATTGATTGATTCTTTATTTCTGTGTCATGCACACAATAATAATAATAGTAATACATTTAATTTGTAATGCACTTTATATTTGCGCAAATCCCAAAGTGCTACATGATAAAACAGGTAAGTGCTAAAATAAAAACAAAGTGCCGAGGCCTCGTGGATCTATAAGACACCAAATACTATCTGCTACGATAAAGGCTCCTTTCTCTAAGCACAACTCATTTTTTTGGCTTCTCCATCCAGAAGAAATCCTCACTCAGTTCTTCTGAATTGCTAAAACGCTAAACCTCGTTCTCTGAGCCAAATGCTCAGTGGCCGTTAAACAGGTTCTCGCTCGTTAAAACACATCTGAAGAAGAAGAGAAAGAAGGAGAGCTGATGAGATCGTCTCGGGTTACGTATGTAACCCTTGTTCCCCGAGATAGGGGAACAGCGCCGCGCTCATTCATCACGGGATACACCACGGGTCGACCA
>JABXJD010000439.1:20000-22500 GCA_013375575.1 Percina caprodes
CTTTCCTCTCCTGTTGCCGGTTAATCATCCACCATTGTGTGCCGAGCTTTGTCGCCCTCTACGGGACGCACACACTCGTTTCTTTTCGCTCTCATTGGTTGGCAGCTCCGAGCATGTGACAGGATAACGACATGAATGGAAATCCAAGATGACATCACCTCTGTTGGAAAGTTACTAACATCTCTCTGACAATGACTAACTGTCACGTGCCTGTTGTGCAGAAATACCACCGCATCAGGAAGATCTCTGCAGTTATCAGACATGTTTCAACATGTGTTGTAGAGCAGGAATATGTTCAACTACAGCTGCAAAGATCAGCCGAATAGTTGTCAACTGCAACTGTTTTGACAATGATTTAATCAGTTTGAGTCTAAAAATACTCTGATGTCAGCTTGTTGAATGTGAATATCTTCTAGTTTCTTCTCTCTTCTGGGACAGCACACTGAATATCTTCTAGTTTCTTCTCTCCTCTGGGACAGTACACTGAATATCTTCTAGTTTCTTCTCTCTTCTGGGACAGTACACTGAATATCTTCTAGTTTCTTCTCCCCTCTGGGACAGTACACTGAATATCTTCTAGTTTCTTCTCTCCTCTGGGACAGTACACTGAATATCTTCTAGTTTCTTCTCTCCTCTGGGACAGTACACTGAATATCTTCTAGTTTCTTCTCTCCTCTGGGACAGTACACTGAATATCTTCTAGTTTCTTCTCTCCTCTGGGACAGCACACTGAATATCTTCTAGTTTCTTCTCTCCTCTGGGACAGTACACTGAATATCTTCTAGTTTCTTCTCTCCTCTGGGACAGTACACTGAATATCTTCTAGTTTCTTCTCTCCTCTGGGACAGTACACTGAATATCTTTGAGTTCTAGACAACATTCTGGAGACATTCAATGACATCATCTTGGGCTTTTTGGGAAAACACCTGATCCACATTTCACATTTTAGAGACCAAACTGCTCCCATTAATCGTGAAGGGAAGTTTGCACCCAAGCAATGAGAGACACGAGCTTGGCTGTGCATGCAGGACGGTAGATGTAGGTGTGTCTGGTGATTAGAGGTGTGGTTTAGGCGTGGCCCTGCTCCCGAACCTCAGTTAACCCTCATGTTGTCCTTGGGTCAAATTTGACCCTTTTTCAGTTAAATTAGTTTTTTGTTGGCACAAAAAATGGGCCGTCGAAATAAGCGCTGAAAATTAAAAAATTAAAAACCTTGGCAAAAACATTAAAAAAAAAAACACCCACAACATTGGAAAAGGGACAAAAATGTCGGAATAAGCGATAATAATGTTGGGGAAAAAAGTGACAAAAATGGGGTTCCCCTTCGAGGGGAACTCGAACTGCGTCGGTTACGACACTATAGGCGTTCCCATAGTGTCATAACCGACGCAGTGTCTCGTTCCCCTATCTCGGGAAACAAGGGTTACATACGTAACCCGAGACGTTCCCTGAGATAGTGTCGTAACCGACTCAGTGTCTCGTTCCCCTATCTCGGGAACAAGGGTTACATACGTAACCCGAGACGTTCCCTGAGATAGTGTCGTAACCGACTCAGTGTCTCGTTCCCCTATCTCGGGGAACAAGGGTTACATACGTAACCCGAGACGTTCCCTGAGATAGTGTCGTAACCGACTCAGTGTCTCGTTCCCCTATCTCGGGGAACAAGGGTTACATACGTAACCCGAGACGTTTTTTCATGGTTGAAGGGAAGACAATACAAGGGTTAACAAATTAACTCCATTTAGTTGTAGTCTTTTTGAGTGCCAATAACAGGCAACTTTCCATGTCAAAATTGATGGATACAAGGTCATGAGACCCGTAAGGTAACACTCATGATGACGTTTCCACAGCCACTAGAGGAGTTCAGGAACACTGTACTACAATAGTCCCTCCCAGAGAGTATAATACACAGGGGACGTTTTTCAGGGGTCACTTTGACCTTGGAAACAACCATGAGTGTTAATACACCGACTAAAGCAATTACTTCAGCAGTAATTTTTCTTTTTGTTTTTCGAGACTTAAATCTTGTCTCGAAGGGAGGAAAATGTAGTATCTCAACACCACCAAACCATTAAATGTAAAGGACTAAAGGATGTTTATCTTGGTGAAAGGGGCCTCTGGAAGAGGTTCCTGAAGACAGTTGTGATTTGTACCTGTAATTGTTACGCTAGCTGTGGGGCCCCTATCGTGAACTTTTCACCGCATTCCTTTCCATGTTGTATAATCAGAAACTTTATATAGACCATGATGAAGAATCTGGGAGCCAGAGTGTATGTTAGCTTCTGCAGAGCTTGTATTGATGCTGAATTCTTTGATGTAAAAAACAAGAGTGACTGCCTCAATGGGATTTTAACATGGGGGGTGTATACTTATGCCCCCTGTATTTTAACATAGGGGGGTGTATACTTATGCCCCCTGTATTTTAACATAGGGGGTGTATACTTATGCCCCCTGTATTTTAACATAGGGGGGTGTATACTTATGCCCCTGTATTTTAACA
>JABXJD010000439.1:27500-32500 GCA_013375575.1 Percina caprodes
TGAACACAACATATGATAAAAAAGTAAAAAATACAGTAGTTTACTATACTATTTAGAGTACTATAGTGGCTATATTGTGATTTTTTTGCAGTAATACTTAGACTACTGTGACGTTGTAATGTACTTTACAGCGTTCTACTGTAAAAATCATAGATTAGATAGATAATACTTTATTTATCCCACAGTGGGGAAATTCCCTTATTACAGCAGCAGCGGGTTTCTACAGTAAAAAGCAAAAAAACAAAGAAGTAAACACACAAACAAACTAACAAACAAACAAACAAACAGACAAACAACAGCCAATGAGCAGAGGGTATAAGCTAAATGTAAAGTGGCGTCTAATAAAGGTAATGTAAAGTGCGGTTACCATAGTACAAAAAAACAACACGGCAGTATAAGTAAGTGATGTTAATATTAAATTGAATATGTAATTAAAATAGTATAACAAAAGTAGGTAAACATAATATAAATTACATTTACCTGTGACCGTAAATAATATTGAAAAAGTAATTATGTTATATATATATATATATATATATATATATATATATATATATATATATATATATATAACATATACATATATATATAACAAGATATACAGAGAATGTGCGGAGTAAAATCTAAAGGAAATACCTGAAGATTTCACAGTCATTATCTACAGTAGAAAATACTTTATTCATCCCACAATGGGGAAATTCCCTTATTATAGTATTATTTTTCTACAGTACAAAAACAACAAAAACAACAACTAACCAACAAACAACAGACAATGTGCAAAAAGTACAGAATGAATGCAAAGTGGCATTATATAAAAGATATTATTAAGTAGTTAGGTGGCCGTAGTACAACAAATATTGCAATGTAAGTGAATAAATGACGTGATATTAAATATAATACTATGTAATTAAATAATATGATATTATCTTACAGTGATCCAGGGATTTAAATTCAATAAGATCAGAAAAGTTACAGAAATTAGGGCTGCACGAATATATACGATACTGTTGTGAAGTGTTGTGAAGTGTTGTGGAGTGTTGTGGAGTGTGGTGGAGTGTTGTGAAGTGTTGTGAAGTGTTGTGGAGTGTTGTGGAGTGTTGTGAAGTGTTGTGGAGTGTTGTGGAGTGTTGTGAAGTGTTGTGGAGTGTTGTGGAGTGTTGTGGAGTGTTGTGAAGTGTTGTGGAGTGTTGTGGAGTGTTGTGGAGTGTTGTGGAGTGTTGTGGAGTGTTGTGGAGTGTTGTGAAGTGTTGTGGAGTGTTGTGAAGTGTTGTGGAGTGTTGTGAAGTGTTGTGGAGTGTTGTGAAGTGTTGTGGAGTGTTGTGGAGTGTTGTGAAGTGTTGTGAAGTGTTGTGAAGTGTGGTGAAGTGTTGTGAAGTGTTGTGGAGTGTTGTGAAGTGTTGTGGAGTGTTGTGGAGTGTTGTGAAGTGTTGTGGAGTGTTGTGGAGTGTTGTGGAGTGTTGTGAAGTGTTGTGGAGTGTTGTGGAGTGTTGTGGAGTGTTGTGGAGTGTTGTGAAGTGTTGTGGAGTGTTGTGGAGTGTTGTGAAGTGTTGTGGAGTGTTGTGGAGTGTTGTGGAGTGTTGTGAAGTGTTGTGGAGTGTTGTGGAGTGTTGTGGAGTGTTGTGAAGTGTTGTGAAGTGTGGTGAAGTGTGGTGGAGTGTGGTGAAGTGTTGTGGAGTGTTGTGGAGTGTTGTGAAGTGTTGTGGAGTGTTGTGAAGTGTTGTGGAGTGTTGTGAAGTGTTGTGGAGTGTTGTGAAGTGTTGTGAAGTGTTGTGGATGTTTCTCCGCTCGGACACGTCCGTGTTCTTCTAGAATACAACAGACGGAGGAAATGACATCATCACAGCGAACAAAGGGAACGTTAAAGGCACAAATTAAAAAAGAATCTATCTATCTATCTATCTATCTATCTATCTATCTATCTATCTATCTATCTATCTATCTATCTATCTATCTATCTGTCTATCTATCTATCTATCTATCTATCTATCTATCCATCTATCTATCTATCTATCCATCTATCTATCTATCTATCTATCTATCTATCTATCTATCTATCTATCTATCTATCTATCTATCTATCTATCTATCTATCTATCCATCTATCTATCTATCTATCTATCTATCTATCTATCTATCTATCTATCTATCTATCTATCTATCTATCTATCTATCTATCTATCTATCTATCTATCTATCTATCTATCTATCTATCTATCTATCTATCTATCCATCTATCTATCTATCTATCTATCTATCTATCTATCTATCTATCTATCTATCTATCTATCTATCTATCTATCTATCTATCTATCTATCTATCTATCTATCTATCTATCTATCTATCTATCTATCTATCTATCTATCTATCTATCTATCTATCCATCTATCTATCTATCTATCTATCTATCCATCTATCTATCTATCTATCTATCTATCTATCTATCTATTTATCTATCTATCTATCTATCTATCTATCTATCTATCTATCTATCTATCTATCCATCTATCTATCTATCTATCTATCTATCTATCTATCTATCTATCTATGACGCCAGAGAAAAGATATGAAACGTCACCAAAACCTTTATATGTTTTCTTCTAAAACACTCAATAATGCTCAGATTATATCACATGTTATTTGTTATTCATATTTTAAAACGTGTACATTTTAGGAGTCATTTTCTAATATAATGTGAAAAGAAAATACAAAAACAAGCTGTCCAAGCTGAGGTTCCAGACCCAGTTTTGGCTGCATTTTGGGGTAAAAGCGGCCACTTTGGTCAAATAACCAATATAATAATATAATATGGAAAAAAGACTAAAAATCCCAGGGTGCTCTCTGGGGAATTCAGATATCGTAAGGATAGAAAATAAGATAATCAAAGGCGGTCTTCTTTAAAATTATTTATTTTACGGGCTTATTGATGATAACTTAAAACATGTAAAGGCCGTAAGGAGAAGGCCGTCGGTGGATGTCTTTATCAGGAAATAGACCGATAAATTAAAAGCTTTTTAAATCATTTGGAAGAAGAGTGCTTTGGATTTCATTTTTTTCTCACTCAATATAAAATTGAGTGACGCTGTTGGCGCGTTAACAAAGGTTAATATAAAATAATATATTATAATGTAATTGTAATGTAATGTAAAATAATATATTATAATGTAATTGTAATGTAATATAAAATTATATATTATAATGTAATGTAATTGTAATGTAAAATAATATATTATAATGTAATTGTAATGTAATGTAAAATTATATATTATAATGTAATATTAAGCTGAATTGGAAGCAGGAAACCCATCTAACGTCCCTGAAAGAGGTGATGAATGGGGGGGGGAGGGGGGGGGAGGGGGGGTGATACTCACATTACTCGTTGCATCCGTTTTTGGGATAGAAGGTGGAGGGGGTGAAGCCCCGGTGTTATAAAGAAAGCACAACATTACAGAATAAGACGTGTGTGTGTTGAAAAACTTAATAAACAGATATGCATGCGCACACACACACACACACACACACACACACACACACAGAGTGGAGCTGCACCCATTTGTTGTTGTTGTGTTTTGTTGCTTGTCTTTATGTGTTTTTTATTATTTCTATTTTTCTATTCTAGCCCCCTCCCGATGTTTCTATTGAATGTTATAATGGGGGGGGGGTAAAGAATGTAACGTTTTTTGCACATGATGCTAAGAAAAGTACTACAATACAGTAATAAAACACATGTTGAGTAAAAAGAAAAGAACTCACGGGGTTGATTCTGCAGCTCGGAGGCAACATCCGGGTCCTCGGCGGCGCACGTGACTGTCCCCGAGGACGCGGCTCCACGAGACTTTACTGAAGAACTTAATTAATTAATTTAAAAAATACAGAAACTTCAAAACTTATTCAAACCCAAACCTTTAGTGTGTATCTCTTACATTTGACACGATGTTATTCGATATGTCAGTATGACGTGTACGTTTTAAAATGATATTTCTAAAAATAGACTGACTCGCGGGCTCGAGGCGGGATTTCAAACGTCCAATCAAGAAATAGTAGAAATAGTTTTTAAATTAATATTTATGTCACTGTAAACGTCCACAACATTCAATCTACGTATTCAAACAAAGAGTTTCTGATAAGGACCGCGTCTGTGTGACTCACCTGGTACGACGCGCGCGCCCATGCGCGGAGACGCGGTCCTCGAGGCAGCGGGCACGAGTTCGAGTCCGACCTGCGGCCTTGTGCTGCATGTCCCCCATCTCCCTTCCCCTTCATACATAAGCTGTCCTATCAAATAACGGTGTTTCATGGGGTTTTTGAAAGACTGAATGTAGTGTTTTGTTCTTTGATATTTTTCAGGTGGTGGTCCTCTGACGGAGATGTCAGGCAGGAAGAAACACACCAGGCCGACGTTTAGCGGACATCAGATCTTCGCTCTGGAGAAAACCTTCGAGCAGACCAAGTACCTGGCCGGGCCGGAGCGAGCGAGGCTGGCGTACTCTCTGGGCATGACCGAGTCCCAGGTCAAGGTACGCGCAATAATTCATGCTTTTTATTTTAAATAATGCTTTTGAGGTGAGGTGTCTCACGAGGTAGGCCTATTCAGATCTCTTCATTTGTTTTCTGGGGGGCGTCTGAGTACCCAGGACCCTCATGTGAGGAGGCCCCACAGCGATGCTAGAATGAATAGCTGCGGGGAGGGGCCCCGGATGCTGCCCTGCGGCCCTGTGAAGGATCTGAATGCTTCCTGCAGCGCTGCATTCTGGAAATGATGCTTGATAAGTGTACAGTATGCTGTTTAGAAATCTATAAACCACCATGACCCCGTGTGTGTGTGTGTGTGTGTGTGTGTGTGTGTGTGTGTGTGTGTGTGTGTGTGTGTGTGTGTGTGTGTGTGTGAGAGATAAAGCTCTTGTTTTGAAAGGTGAAACTGAAATTAAGATGACCTACATAAAGGTGCAGAAAGAAAAACAAGTTAAAACTCTTAATCTGTGCTATCTTACACACACACACA
>JABXJD010000439.1:37500-55000 GCA_013375575.1 Percina caprodes
CTACTTTTTTGTTTGTTTTTAAATGCCATAACTTTAAATAAAATACCCATATTAGGTAAGAGTAGTAAACTGATCATTTATTTTACTTGTGAAGACATTTTGCTTGAAAGAAACCCAAATTTTCTGATATAAAAACATTTTGAAAATGGGTCAAATCTGACCCGAGGACAACAGGAGGGTTAAATATCTCCATTGATGTTCTAGAAAATGTAATATAAAGATGCATATAAAGATTTTTAAGCCTGGAACAAGCTATGAGATGAATCGGGATCATTACACATTTGATTTGGCACAAAAAAACATTTCAAAAATACAACAACAAAAAAAAGACGCTGGAAGACGAGTATCATGTCAGGGGCCAGACATGCTTATATCTATCTATCGAAAAAGTAAAATATCTTGGACTGTATTATTACATTTAACAGTCTTCTCACTTACAGTTTGGTCCACGTAAAATCCCAAAAAGTTCCTCAGCCATCATAGAAAAAGCGCCAAAACGTCGGAAAAAGTGACAAAAACGTGATCGGGAACCTTAACCTTAAGGGGACGGATATTCAAGATTCAAGATTCAAGATTCAAGATTCAAGATTCCTTTATTATCACACCACAGTAAACTGTAGTACGAAATGACGTGCACAAGTTCACAGCTTAAGAAGAATGCAGCTCAGAAACGATTAAAAACACCGTGGAAAGGTCGAGTTATTAGTTATATGAATTAAAATAAATAAATTCTTGAGTTTGACACGTGCTATAGCCGTTCAAGGTTCGCAATACATTTCCATGGTAACAGCGAGTCCCACCAATCAAAGACGTCGCTGTTAACACTTAGGATTGTGGGTAGTGTAGTATTTCTCCATACCATAGCGAATAAAACATGTTTTAATTAACCCTTGTGTTGTCCTCCCGGGTCAAAAACAGACAAAAATTTTGTATTTTTGTTCCTTTTTCAGCCTTTTTTTAGTTTCCACTACCACCACCTTACTAGTTTTACACTACTTTTTGGATTTCATGTCAACAACCCTCATTTATATAGAATTATACCTAATACTTGAGTTAAAAAAGCAGAAATTATGAATTATTTTGACTAATAGTTAAGATCAGAGGAATGAAAGAGCGCTGTAAGGAATCCAATCCGTTTTTTGTGGTAATTTGATTAAAAAGAAACTCATATTTCAGATATAGACATTTTTTAAAGCGGTCAAATTTGACCCGAGGACAACAGGAGGGTTAAAGGTTGATTTCACACATCCCACAGGAGCCTGCAGCTCGGATTGGACATTACGGCTGATAATCAAAGTCATTACGGAGAAAATGTTTGTTATTTCAACTTTGGAACCACACTGTTGAGCTGGTGGCATGAAGAGCATCACATGGAGCTCAATAACGGCTGTAAAAATCAAGCTACAAGACGTTTACTTTTATAGGTTACATATCTGGCCTGTTTAATGTTACACTGGTGTATCATACGCAACATTTTGTAAAAAAACAAACAAGAAAATGACAAAAAAACTGCATGATGCTGTTAATACAAATAAATAAATAAAAAGAGAGTAACCTGAAGTTATTTATGTTTTCTCTTTTTGTACAGTTGAAATTATTTGAAAGTACCATAAACCTTGTTGTGAAATAGTTTAAAGGGGAAATATGCAGTTTTTTTTTAGCTTAATTTACCTTAACTGAACAGCTGTGGGACCCTGCCTAGCACCCAGCGCAGCGTGGTTCAGGTGCATTCTGGGTGTGCTGGTCTTACAGGAAGGTGTGTTCAGGTGCATTCTGGGCATGCTGGTCTAACAGGGAGGTGCGTTCAGGTGCATTCTGGGCATGCTGGTCTTACAGGGAGGTGTGTTCAGGTGCATTCTGGGCATGCTGGTCTTACAAGGAGATGTTATCAGGTGCATTCTGGGTGTGCTGGTCTTACAGGGAGGTGTGTTCAGGTGCATTCTGGGTGTGCTGGTCTTACAGGGAGGTGTGTTCAGGTGCATTCTGGGCGTGCTGGTCTTACAAGGAGGTGTGTTCAGGTGCATTCTGGGCATGCTGGTCTAACAGGGAGGTGTGTTCAGGTGCATTCTGGGCATGCTGGTCTAACAGGGAGGTGTGTTCAGGTGCATTCTGGGCGTGCTAATTTCTGTTTTTCTAACTCAAACATTAGGTATAATTTCCTATAAATGAGGTTTATTGACTGTGATTGTGTTACGTAGTGTTGACAACATCAAAGAAAGTGACTAACATTAAAAAAAAGTGTTAAAAGTGTTGAAAAAAGGGACAAAAACGTAAGAAAAAGTTAAAAAAACATTGTTAAAAAGCATTACAAAAAAAAAGACGGGAAGACAACACAAGGGTTAAATTGAATGTTGACTTGAAATAACTTGAACTTCCAACATTATAAAGGCTACTTGCTTTGTAAAAACACATTTTAAAACTATAACTAACGCTGCACAATGAATGACTGTCAGTCATTTATCAAGAGTTCCCTGCTGCTGGAGTATTTAAAATCAAACTGGAAGCCAAAAGGCACAAAGGCAGAAGAGAGCAGAAACGGTCAAAGGTCAAATCTTGTGTGATTTACCAACGACCCCCGAAACCCGGCGACATAAAATCAATACCAACAGACCAGCGCGCTCACATTTAGCCTCGGAGTTCAGCCGTCAGGCCGGAGGACTCGATCACAGACGGCGCCGAGCGGGCCGACATTGTAGAATAATAATAATAATAATAGTAATAATAATGTATACTTTATTAGTCCCACAAGGGGAAATTATAATGTACATTCTGTTGTTATTACACACATTACACACAGGCCTGAACTACACACACATGCTCAGTACCTATACATGCACTAATGGAGATGTCAGAGTGTGTGTGTGTGTGTGTGTGAGTGTGTGTGGGGTGCCTTGCTCAAGAGCTGAAGCTTCAACCTGTATGAAACAACGAAGACAGCGCATTTTCAAATCAAATCAAGCTTTATTGTCATTGCACGATTACAGTGTATTAACCGTTGTGTTGTCTTCTCGTCAACAGGAAGAAAAAAAGGTTTTGGTGGCTTATTATTGTCACTTTTTCAATGTTGTGGGTGCTTTTTTTTATGTTTTTGGTGTTTTTTTCAAGGTTTTTTGATATTATTAATGTTGACATTTTCAGTGCTTATTTCGACGGCCCATTTGTTTTGAGAAAAAAAAAATAATTAACTGAAAACGGGTCCATTTGACCCAAAGACAACATGATGGTTAATACAGTAAATTCAAGGTAATGCAGGTCAAATAATAATAATAATAATAATAATATATGTAACCAACAAACAAACATGCCCCCATCCCCTACATACAGTTCACTCTCTCTTTTCTCCCTCACACACACACACACACACACACACACACACACACACACACACACACACACACACACACACACACACACACAGCACATGCATTATGGGATACAGGCAATTGACTGACACCCTCCCAAAGCCCACAAAGATATTCAGTTTACTGTCACACAGTGAAGAAATAGCGTGCCCTAATACGTTTGGGTGTACAGTACATTTCTAGAAAAAAGCCTTGGATCTATGATAACATATATATTTAAAAATGATTGAGTATTATAACATATTTGGGATATATTTCTTATTTTCAGGAGGCAATCCATGTTTTAGTCTCCCTCCGACCTGCTGCCGTCGCACCATTCAATCAACCCAAAGAATTGAAATGTAATAAAGTTCAGAATCAGTCTGTTGATTGCCGACCCTTTGAACACTTTCCATCTGAACAAAATGTCCGAAAGCGTTGGAGGGCCGGCGTTAGGACTCCTCTGTTTAGATGCAATTTTTCTCCTGCAGTGAAATAAGCGCTGCTGAATCCCGTAGAAACCGAATGAATAACACAGACATGCAGTTAAGTGAGTGCAGGCTGAACGTCCATTTGGCCCGACTCTGGTCTCCCGTATAATAATAATAATATTATATTAATAATGTATACTTTATTAATCCCACAAGGGGAAATTACAATTAACACTCTGTTGTTATTACACACATTACACACAGGCCTGAATTACACACACAGGCTCAGTACCTATACATGCACTAATGGAGATGTCAGAGTGTGTGTGTGTGTGTGTGAGCTACACGCTGAAAATGGCAAGATTTGAAGACAATTTGGGCGGTGCAACACGGCCGGCCTGCTCGGTTCTTTCAGGGAACGATTGTAAAGATATAATAAGAATATGTTGAGGGCGTCTCCTCTCTAACGGGGACGTTTTGGGGCTGATTGATGGGACGTCTGTGGACGAAGTCCCCACGGAGACACACTGGTTAGAGATAATGAGGTTTAACCATGTATCAGCTCATTAAAATAGCTCACGTTACTGTGTTGTATCAACAGTTTTTTTGCAGAGCCCCCTTCTCTGCGTCCGGAGCCGCTCAAGACGACTGGGATTGGTTTAAAGAAATGCAAAATAACCCAGAAAGTCTTTTTCTCCTATCCCACAATGCATCAGTGGTGGAGCCAGAACTTTATCTCCACAACGCTGTGGAGATAAAGTTCTGGCGATGCGAGACCATGATAAAAAACCTTCTTGTTTATTTCTGTCTGCCACATCTCTAGTAACAGATAAAGCACAGCGGGCACAGGCTGCGGCATGTGCTGCCACCTAACATTCAGGTTAATCAGCTTTACGAGAGAAACCACACCGATGTTAGAAGCTTTCACGTGGCATTTCCCCAAAGAGGTGTGACTTAAAACAATGACATATCTGTGGTGAACAACAGACAAAGCTGTCAGTCTTAAAGTCCCAGTCATGTTGCAGCAGACAGAGCTTTTACGTATCAAACAAAACTCACTAACTAAAGCAAAATAAATATGAAAAAAGGTCAAACTTGCAAATGAAATATTTGTGTTACTGTAAACTATACTTAAAAAAGTTATGTTTGAACTTAATGGCACAATAATAATTCCACTCCTGAAGTCCCTGACGTTTCATGTTGCAATAGACAGAGCTAGGAATTAGTTTTGTGCCTTTAAAGGTCCAATGTGTAAGAATTTCTCCCGTCTAGCGTTGAGATCATATATCGCAATCAACTCTCTCGCGCCACGCAGTAAAAAGTACGTATTACAGCTACGGCAGCCTTCACGCTTCAAAAAGCCGCCTCTTGCTCTTTTCAATGTCCTTTTTCTTTTTATGGGCAAAGATGAAGACTCCTGTTCCTGAAATGCGGATTTTGAATACATGTGGTCCTCCATGTTTTCCTTTTTCTAACTTGCAGGGGCCAGGAAACGCGATACCCGTTAGCAGCATTAGCAGCATTAGCATCACCTGGGAGTTCATCATGTGACAGTGACAACGTGAAAGGGGAGCACTACGTCCTGTATGTCCCTCGTGAACGTATTTCCAGATGGAGCATGAACATGGAGCGTCTACCCCTGTTCATGCAAATGCAAATGTAGAATTTACAGCCAAAAGGAATACTGATGGTGGAATTGATGGTGGTGGGAAATATTCATGAAAATGGACCGTTGAAAATTGTAATTTCCCCTTGTGGGACTAATAAAGGATACATTAATTTTAGGCTGAATCCCATTTCTCCATCTTACCCCTTACCCCTAGCACTTGGAACCAAGTGGTAAGGGCTAGGGGTGCTAGCGATTTTTAAAAAGATTCAATTAAGAACATGATTGCAAGTATATATGCAGAGGACTGCATAGACCACCAAACAAGACTGTCGTAACTTTTAAATCAATTATTTAAGCTGAAAATACATTTATGGGTCTCTCTGATGCGGCAGCCATTGTTGCCTGTTGCACCATGTATATCGCTACCCCTCGATTTCAAGTAAGATTTTTTCATTCACTGTCTATGGTTCCAAGGGCGATACACCCCTTACCCAGTACTCGATCAAAATGAGTAGTGGGACAGCACTAGTTCTCACGTGAACGCGTCAAACCCAGGGGAAGGAAGGATTATTGGTGGGGAAGGGGTAGGGGTAAGATAGAGGTGACGTGACCGTTGTTCGCCGACACCAAAGGGTAAGTTAAGTTTCCTGTAACGTTTGCTAACATTTGCATGTGTTCAGGGTCACAGTTAGTACTTACTTTACGCTATATAAAGTACATGAACTTACCCCGTACTTGATCAAAATGAGTAGTGGGACAGCACTAGTTCTCACGTGAACACGTCAAACCCAGAGGAAGGGGTAGGGGTGAGATAGAGAAATGAGATCAGCCTTAATCTTTAATTTGTGAAGGGGAAACACCGATTTTGATAATGAACAACTAAAAACGTTACACACTGGCCCTTTAAGTATCAAACAAAAAGCACTAATTAAAGCAACAACAAAGAAATTGTAATCTCAAAAGGGAAAACTTGCAAACAAAATATCTGAGCTACTGTCAAAAGCTTTGTTTGAACCGAACGGCACGATGATGACTCCACAGTAACGCAATGTCGAGAACCAGGTCTTACACGTGGCCTTTTCCCAAAGAGGTGTGACTCTAAATAATTAAGATATTTGTGGTTAACAAACAAAGCTGTCACTATCAAAGTCCAACATGTCATACTGCAACACTGAACTGGGGAAGTAGGGATTAGTTTTGTGCCTTTTAGTTTAACCCTCTAAGGTCTGAGGGCATTTTTATATACCTTCCTCATTCCTCAGTATTTGCACATTGCTGATCCCTGTGTTTTAACATCAAAATCTTAAGGTCCCATGGCATGAAAATGTCACTTTATGAATGTTTTTAACATTAATATGAGCTCTCCCAGCCTGCCTATGGTCCCCCAGTGGCTAGAAATGGTGATAGGTGGAAACCGAGCGAGGTCATAAGGAGCAAGGTTACCTCCCCTTTCTCTGCTTGTGTGTAACTGTAACTCTGAACTATACTTAAGAAGTTTTGTTTGAACTTAATGGCGCAAAAATAACTCCATAGAAAAGTCAATAAATAAACAATACAACACATTTATGAGATACTTTATTTACAAAAGTGAAATATGACAATGATGTAGTGTTTGACCAGAGTTAATCTGAAGGTAATACTGGCCTTATAAAGAAGGGTGACCAGATGAAAATGGGTCAAATTTGGGATTTGGGGGGGTGCATGGGGTAACATGCATGTAATTCCCACAACTCAGCACCAAAATGAATTATTATTTTTATTTAGGAATTCAATTGTCGTCATGTATGTAAACCCGAAAATACAAATAAAGAATCATTAAAATCATGAGTGTCATTATGCAACAAAACAAACACAAAGTGGTCTGCAGCCTACTTTTGTGCTGTTAGTTATATGTAGTTTGCTGCAGCCTGATGTCTGCCCCCACACACACACACACACTGCAGGGGTATCCAGGGGTATTTCCCTAACCAGTCCGCCAGTTTTTGCTTTTTAGCTACGTGTTCATCGGGTCTCGGGACACATAACCCTCATGTTGTCCTTGGGTCAAATTGATCCGTTTTCAGTTACAAAAAGTTTTTCGTCACAAAGAAATGGCCGTCGAAATAAGCTGAAAAAAAACATTGAAAAAAAAGACAAAAATGTTTTTTTCATGGTTGATGGGAAGATAACACAAGGGTTAAGAGTCTTCTCTTGAGACTTTGCTCTAATTTTCGGGACAATTAGGGCGGCATTCGGGATTCGGGACAACTGCTTGTATTTCGGGACAAGTCCCAAATTTCCCAGGACGTCTGGTCACCCTTTTATAAAGAACTCCACTCCCATGACTGGTCGACAGCGACATGTCAATCCAAGTATTTTACAAACTGCTTAAACTACACAAACATTTGCATCACCGATTACATCACTTGTGTTATGGTAAGGTCCCACTGCACAAATGTGACAAATTCTTGCATTTTAAAGTGTTTCTGTATGGAAATAGAGCGTGAACTGTTCCACCAAACTGTGTACGACAAGAGAAGTTTCATAAAACGCACAACAAATTCAATTCATGTCAGCCAGGATTGGCTCCAACTACAGCTGCAACTAAAGATTATTTTCCTTGTTGATTTATCTGTCAATTATTTTCTGTATTAAAGCTTTAGTGCGTAACATTTTGATATTCTAAAACCTCCGTTACATTCAAGCCGTCGCCAAATGAGTTGCTACAACTTTAATTAAGACTCTCAGCTCCACACACGCTCTCTGGACCTCTCAGCGTGACTATGTTCAGGAGATCGTGGCGTCCGGTGACTTCCCCGCGCAGAAACTCGAGTGAAGCTAATGACCTCTTCTGAAGAGATCATCCTCCGTGTCCTCCTTGGCTACTAGCACATGCGTGGAGGGGGGTGGAGGGGGCGCGATCACGGAAGCTTGTATCATGTGGACGCGCTGACAGTTTTATTATCATTACTTAGAAATCTTCATGGGGGAAACAGAGACTACGCACTATAGCTTTAATTGATTAGTTGTTCGGTCTATAAAATGTTAGAAATTTAAAAAAAAAACGTCGATCAGTGTTTCCCAAAGCCCAAGATGGCGTCCGCCTTTTAAAATCGACGTTACAAAGTGCTTAAAAAACACACATAATTAATTTAACAGTTCACAACTAATCGATTAATCTTTGCAGCTCCAGCTAATGGATAAGAGGACGGATGGAAGTAACAAACCACAAACATATTCGTCAATTATTTCAATTACTTATCAATAAAAACCAAAGATAAAAAACAAAATAATCCAGCCAAAAATTCACCACACATCAACAATATTACACAGCACACGTCTTACAGCACGAGACTATGACTCAACCAAACAAGAGAAATCCAAATCAAACAGTGCCTTTGTGTTGTGTGGATGCACAGCACACACGTGAATATCTACTGCCGATATACAGACGTCTGTAAAGTTTAAGTGAAGCCATGTGACGGAAACATCCACACCGCATCAGTTCACCAACACATTCTCACTCTCCCATCACGTAAAATACGGACGCTTGGTCATGTGCCTTTTGGCGTTTGTTATTCACGCTAAAAGTCTCCTTTAGCATTTGTTAATCATGCTAAAAATCTCCTTTAGCGTTAGTTTATCACGCTAAAAGTTTCCTTTAGCATTTGTTAATCCCGCTAAAAGTCTCCTTTAGCATTTGTTAATCCCGCTAAAAGTCTCCTTTAGCGTTAGTTAATCACGCTAAAAATCTCCTTTAGCATTTGTTATTCCCGCTAAAAGTCTCCTTTAGCATTTGTTAATCACGCTAAAAGTCTCCTTTAGCATTTGTTAATCACGCTAAAAGTCTCCTTTAGCGTTAGTTAATCCCGCTAAAAATCTCCTTTAGCATTTGTTAATCACGCTAAAAGTCTCCTTTAGCGTTAGTTAATCCCGCTAAAAATCTCCTTTAGCATTTGTTAATCATGCTAAAAATCTCCTTTAGCGTTAGTTAATCCCGCTAAAAATCTCCTTTAGCATTTGTTAATCATGCTAAAAATCTCCTTTAGCATTTGTTAATCATGCTAAAAATCTCCTTTAGCGTTAGTTAATCCCGCTAAAAGTTTCCTTTAGCGTTAGTTAATCCCGCTAAAAGTCTCCTTTAGCATTTGTTATTCCCGCTAAGTCTCCTTTTGACGCTCTGGGTCAGGACGTACTGACCGACATGCAGCAGACAGTTAGGTTTAGGTGAAACCGGGTGAAAGTCCTGTGTTGCATGACCCCCCCCCCCTCCAAACCAACCTCCCTACGCAGCATTTCGGTCTTTCATACTACTCGCTGTTGTCCCTCTTAATACTAAATCATCTAACAGCGCCGCGGTCGAGCTGCGTTTCATACAGACGCTGAACGGTGCTTTTTGCGTCGTATCTGACGCTGAGCGACACGGACCAAGCGAATTGTACGAGTTGGGAGTGAGAACGGGTCGAGGAAACACGTGAGGCCTACAGTGTCGTTCGTTTGGCAACTGAATAAGTTTGGTGCCATCCGAACAGGATGGAAAAAGATTTCTGCGCAGACAAACTGTAAAGAAAACTTTCTCTGAGTGAGGACGGCTGAAAACTGCTGAGTTAGAGCCATAGACTGTAAAAATGATGCAAGAAACTTCCTGAAGCCGAAGAAATCTAACGTCCAGCAGGGCGCAACTCCACTGGCTCCAAGAAGAAGTCTGCTTCAATAGAAGTCTATGAGAAAATGAGCCACTTCTCACTTGATTTATTACCTCAGTAAACATTTTCATGATGAGTTGATGGTCTCAGTCGCTAGTTTCAAGTCTTCTTCAACACATCATGATGTTCATTTAGTAAATGATGGTCCCATTTATTTTAAAATAGACGATAAAGTAGGGGATGCTTACGACCTGTCAGTCAGGACAGAGGCTTAGTGATGCTAACCATGCTAACACCGTGGACATTAAAATAGACCCTGGGCTATAAATTAACCACCGGTAAAAATGAACTTTGGCTGGTATTACATTGTAAAGATACGAGCCAATTTGGCCAGTGATGAACGAAGTGAAGCGTCTGTTTGAATCGGCCGGCTGCAGAAACAATCCAACAAGTCAGCGTTTCCAGATTGGTCCGTTTTCCGGCAAGATATTCGGGCGGTTTGGTGTGTGTTTGGCTTGGAAACAAATGGAACGGCACGGAAAAACCAGAGATGAAATGAAGAAGTTAAGTTAGTAAGGAATACAAAACTTGGAGATATTTTTCAAGAGGAAAGTCAATTTTTATATTTTATCTGCCAGCCGTCAACCCAAACACATATTTCTGAAGAAACACAGTGACTTAAATGTATTCAGCGGCACTCATAATCTACAATAAAAATATATTTCCCTGTCAAAAAATTGGCTCGTGGGAAATCTGATTGGCAACAAGCCATGTTGGCTGGTGATTAAAAAAATGAATATAAAGCCGCGAACAGATCTTAAGTTGTGTTTGGGTGTTTTTATCTTAAACTTTGACCGTCTCACTGTGTGTTTTCACTTCTTCAGAGTTAACTGAAACATTGTGGTTGGCTAAAAATGTTGTGTTCAGCGTTCTGCCAACCAAGCTAGATAGCGTCTGCTAGCAATAGCCGGTAACTTAACGGAAGGTTTGCAGATTTTCTGCTCTGCCGTCCATGCAGATGAATGGCAGCGGTACCCGGAGGTCTGTGTTTACCTGTCGGTAAATCTCTGCTGGATGACTCGCTTCAGAAGGTTGGAAAATCAACTTTCTCTCTGTAGCGTTTAGCTAAAGATGGTTGCAGCACTATTGCAACCAAACACAACACTGGCTTGAACGCGTCTTCCTCCCCAGCTCCACCCTCGGTTTACAAAAAACAACAACATTGCGACGAGCAAATTGCCAAACTCGAGGCTTCCAAACGGCCGTCCTCAAACCAACGGGTGACGTCACTGCTGCAACATCGCTTATCTTTACAGTCTGTGATTATAACTTGTGGATTAAAGCACTTGGTATTGACGTAGAGTTAAAAAAGAAACAGCAGAAGAATCTTACTTAAATTCAACAGGGTGAGACACTTTGCTATGTGTTGCTTTTAAAAGGTTGTTGGCCTTTTGTCCACCATCTAGTGTCCTAAACATTCATCAAAATCAAGTCTGGAAGTGATTCTGTTCCAGCCTGACGAGCCAGACCCACATCAAGATGTCGGGTCTGGGAACTCCCCATTGGCTGGGCTCAATCTGAGGGGCGGGATCAACGGTTGTCTTTCAGATTCCCTCTGCACGCAATAGGCTAGCGCTACAACCAACCAGAGCAACGCTGGTTGAGAGATTCAACTTTTGCCGTATCCGTTCGGCAAAACTCCGAACGCATCTTCCTTTTTTAAGAATGACTTCAGAGCTTAACTCCGAGACTTCCTTAACTTCGCGTCGCGGCCAAAGCCGATTGGACAGACCGCTGTTCTCCAGCATCAGCAGCCATCTTCTTTGTTTACAAGTAGCAGGGAATTCAAGCGCGACCATCGCAACTCTGCCGTCATTATGTTAAGCCCCGCCCACCGACTCTATACACGATGTGATTGGCCGGACCAGAATCTGTTTTTTCCAGCTTGCAAGCCAGCGGAGAGTTGTAGACGGACCCTGGCTGCAGATTACATTTGCTACCGGTAGGGTGCGTCTAGTTTTCTGGGCTAATTATGATATGTCATCACATGAGAAAGTCTATACAAGTATGAAGAAAAAAGAAATCCTTAATTATTATTATGTTTTACACATACTATATATCTGAGCAAACATAACGACAGGAAACTGAGATAGCAGCTTTCCTAAACTGTTTCCCGTGTGGTATAAAATCCTGCTTACAGTGACGTCAAAACATAAATACGTGAACTAAAAATGGCATGAAATACAAAATAAAAGCATCACACATAGTCAGTGGGACTGGTCCAATGCTTGATGTCATATTTTTTAGTTTACATTATTATTATGGCTCAAAATAATGGAATAACCGGATTGACTGAAGAGATTTAAAGGACTGTTTTTTGTTTTTTAAAACCCTATTTTCCCATGTTTTTGGTGCCTAATTGACAGATGAGTTTATTTGTGATACCTTGGCTGGGGTTTGTCTGAAACTCTCTGTAAGTAAAAGGCAGATAAAAAAAGAAGAAGAAACAAAAATACAGCAACTATTATCAGGGAAAAAGGTAAGGTTGTTTTAGAAACATGTCCATTTAAAGAGGCCGGTCCACAGTCGCACACTGCAGTCTTTAAGTCACCGTCGCTTCAGGAGTTGAAGGAACATCCTCGGTTTGATTTAAGATCTGAGAGGGAGTGGAGGATCTGGAAAAACTGCTTTGGAAATCCATAACAGCTGCTGATAAATCTGTGCACGTGTCGGCTGGGCTGTGGTGGACAGCGTGTGGCAGGGAGACACTCAGGTGTGAGGACGAGGTTTTCACTGCGGGGACTACCTGTGTGTGTCGAGACCCGCCGCTGGCTGATGGGAGGGTGTGTGGCGGGTTAACATCACGCTGATTACACTCTGGTACTGAGACTGTGGCAGAGCTGTGAGGATCAAAGACCTGCAAGACACACACACACACACACACACACACACACACACACACACACACACACACACACACACATGAAGAGAACAGAAAAAATCTGATTATTCATCTTTTCTCTCCGAGGAGATCACAGTGCGGGTGCGGGATACAGTTGGTGGTTGGGATTCTAATTAAGATGATTTTTTCGGACCGATTGCCGACTCTCATCAACTGATCATTAACCGTTGAGCGACAAAACAGGAGACCGAGTCCCAGTTCACCCATCCGGGACGCTTGGGACGTGTTTACCCAAAGCCCAAGATGACGCCCTCATGTCTTGTTTTATTAACTCAAATATATCCAGTTTCCTGTCACAGAGGAGTGAAGAAACTAGAACATATTCACATTTAACAAGCTGGAATCTAAGTTTTTTACTCAAACCAATAATAATAATAATAGTTGGCGGTTAACTTAATAGTTAGTGATAACTAACTGATTAATTGAATAATCTTTGCAGCTCTAGGCTCAATTAAAACCATCCAAAGCACCTCCCTTTAGTTATGTAACTTCCCTAATGAATTCAAATTAAAGTTTGTAATTGAATGCATTGTAAATCAAATGTAGGACGTTGCTCTTTAACTGGTAAAACTCAGTGTGAGAAATACGGAGTTTCTGCTCTACTGGAATAAACTTGTTCTGTGTTTCGAAATGTTGAACACAAAAGGAGAAACTGGTTGCAACATCTTCTCGCGTGGATCTCATCGCTTCATGAAAAAACACTCCATTCCTAAAAAAAAGGGTTTTTTAAATGGCAGCAAAACAAAACCATGGCTGTAAAAATGCCAATATGTTGTCCGGCACAATCCGGCCAACCATCCACGCGGTAATTAATGAAGAGCGGGCCAGCGATGCACTTAGCGTGTCGCCACAGTGACAGCGCAGAGGAGACATAGATCAGTGAAAGGTGCTGATTGCCTGCTGGTCCGACCACGCTGGACACAAAGGAGCGCTCGTGTCCCGCAGGCACTTCATCTTAGTTCATATCCTGACTGCGATGGGCCGGCCGGGGTTATGGCTCTCTGGGGACTGAAGCAAGATTACTGTGATCGCTCTCGCACACTGAATCCCCCCCTCTGGAATCACCACACACACGCACACACACGGACACACACACGGACACACACACACTGAAACGGAGACAGACAGACACACGGAAACAGACACTGAAATGGAGACAGACACTGAAATGGACACAGACAGACAGACAGACAGACAGACAGACACACGGAAACAGACACTGAAATGGACACAGACAGACAGACAGACAGACAGACAGACAGGAAACAGACACTGAAATGGAGACAGACACTGAAATGGACACAGACAGACAGACAGACAGACAGACAGACAGACAGACAGACAGACAGACGGAAACAGACACTGAAATGGAGACAGACACTGAAATGGACACAGACAGACAGACAGACAGACAGACACGGAAACAGACACCGAAATGGAGACAGACAGACAGACAGACAGACAGACACACGGAAACAGACACTGAAATGGAGACAGACACTGAAATGGACACAGACAGACAGACAGACAGACAGACAGACAGACAGACAGACACACGGAAACAGACACTGAAACGGAGACAGACAGAAAGACAGACAGACAGACAGACAGACACACGGAAAGACAGACGGAAACACAGACACTGAAATGGAGATAGACAGATAGACAGACAGACAGAGAGAGACAAAGACACTGAAACGCAGACAGACAGACAGACAGACAGACAGACAGACAGACACAGTACAGTCCAGAAACACACTGACTCACACCCAAACTTACCATTGAGAAGGATCCGAGTCAATGGCCGTTCGTCTTCAGTGAGAAGAACAGGAAAACCGGCTACAAGAGAAGAAAAGCAGAGTTACTCCCCCGTTACACTTCATGCTATCCAAACCAGACGGCCATTTTACAAAACCCAGTTAGCAGATTAAGCAGATTTCCCCAGTTATCCTGGGTGACTTGAGCCCAGACTCGGTTTGACGAAGGCAGAAGCACCTAAGTTACCGTGGAGATTTATTGTGTGCAGCTAGCCTGCTCCTGACCAGGCTAACACAACAGGAGTCATAATTTATTTCTTCATCCTGCTGTTCACTCAGCAGTGCTTTCACCTTATTGTTACCAGCCAGAAGGACCCCTCGGCTGAAAAACACACGGAGCAGGGACCCCTTACTGTATATATCTTATAAAATTAAGTTGAATATTAAACTGGGCCTACAATACCGTGTAGGGCGGCCTAAAGCCTTTGCACATAGCTTTTTATGATGCATACAATACCAAGCTATTAAAATAATCATTGTTGATTTATTCATATATTTATACATCATGTTTTAATGTTAAAACGCTTAACTGTATCTGTGGATGGCTAACTTATGGCTAGGAAGCCTATCATCAATGTTGTGAACGTAAATTTAAAAAAAAGATGTATCTCTCTATGTTGGATTCACGTTAATGTATATTTTTTAGACATGTGTGTATATACCTTATGGTCTCCCATGCAGACATTAGGACCCACTGTGTTGTAAATGACACTCTTCTCTCCGTCATCTCCCTGAAAAGAAGAATTCACTTTATTAAGGAAATAAAATGAGGCATTCAACATGAAAGCTTATGTCCGTAACTTCTTTTAAATAAATGAAGGAATCAGTTTTGAGTGATTTGAATCTATCCCGCTGTGGGACCAAAAAATCTAAAGGGAGATTTTGTAGACCATCGGCCCCCTGGGGGGCGGGGGGAGTCATTAGACTCACACACACACTGTCTGTTAACATTACCGATAGACTCCAAACGTGAAAAAAGAGGTGTTTGAGGGCTTTACGTCATAGGCCGACCAGGGCTATGCCATTTGGGGAGTAACCACTCACTGATCCCCCTATATATCTGAAAATCCTAGACATGGCTGTGACCGTTAGTGCTTCCTGATTAGCCTGTGTTTGTATTGAAATAAGAGGCTGCCAGCCCGCCATGCGGGTTGAGCAGCAGCTGCACACCACGCCGCCGGATGGTGTTGCTAAGAACTTGCTAAGAACGTATATTACTAAGGGTGTGACGAGATCTCGTTTTACGAGATCTCGCGAGATTAAAACGTGACGAGATTTCTCGTCGAGGTGAAAAGTTGTCTCGTGAGGCGATGTGATGTCAGCGTGATGGAGCGTGAAATTACTATTGAAGATCCCCCTGCCACTTTTAAATCATTTGTGTGGCAACATTAACCATAACCCTATTTTTCTGTTATTTACACATTTATTTTATTTATACTGTTAATTTTTTTATGTTCGGTTTGTGGAAAGGAGTTAGATTTCTCGTGTGAAATTGTACAGAAGCCAGCTGGTAGAGTTTATACAAAACATTTTGCAGTGTTTGCACGTCCTATACTGCATATAATTCATTAAAATAGTAAAAAAAAAAAGTTAAATAACATTCATCATTAATAGTTGATTTCAAAATGCACCTAAATTGTTTTGCATTTTGTGATTTTTCAGTTGAATAAAAAAACTATTTTCCATTCATGTATTTCATCGAGGATTTCTTTAAATTTTTTTTAAAAATCTCGTCTCGTCTCGTTCTCGTGAACCCAATCTCGTGATGTGTCTCGTCTCGTGGAGTAAGCGTCTCGTCACACCCCTATATATTACTATTATCAGACCGGCCCTCGCGGCCTCAAAACACTACCGGCCCACTGGGAAAAGTACAGACTCTCCCCATTGCAACTCCGCCTCTGACTGTTATTATTCAATTCAATTTCAATTCAATTTTATTTATAGTATCAATTCATAACAATTGATTTATCTCGAGAGTCTTTACAGATAGAGCAGGTCTAGACCACACTCCATAATTTACAAGGACCCAACAGTTCTAGTAGTTTCCTCCAGAGCAAGCAACAGTGCGACTGTTATTATAACGTGCCGTGTGAGAACGTGAAGCTTGACTGTCCTAGTGGGGCGGGGGGGCTTTGAAAGTAGTCAACGCTTCATTTGGACAGAACATATCAGCTAATAATACACCCTTCCGTTAGCTTTTAAGACAAATTACACTAAACTCTCGAGCTATGAGAGAATGTCAATACTGTTGAGAGGTCCACTAGAAACCTCGCTTCAAACCTAAAATTAAACCTAAAATACCAAAGTTACCCTTTAAAAGCTATAGAATTTATTCTGCACTTGGTGTGTAAGTGCAAAGACAGCTAACATGCAGACAGTTTTTAATTTCAGCTTTCAACTAGTGCCCGTTCAAAAGTGCCTGTGTGGCCTCCTATCCTTTTTTCAGAACCATTGTACCTCAAAATAACTTTAACTAGCGTTTTCACAACTACCTCATTTGGTCTGAACCAACACTGCAGGTGAGAAAGGTGCCTCGGACCACGGTCCGGATCAAAAAGACCACATTTTGCCAACAAATTTGCCAAAACCAACGTTAACGTTGCACCCTGATCGTAGCATTGACTGACCCTGTGGATGAATTCCTGGGCGCTGTGTGACATGAGGATCCGATCACACCAGGCAGGACAGCGAGTGTTCATGTACTGGATCGGTTTA
>JABXJD010000439.1:57500-185000 GCA_013375575.1 Percina caprodes
ATTATGAATCATCTGGATTCAATAATAGAGCTGCAACGATTACTGCAACGGTCCTAAAACGTCCCAGTTAGAGCTTTACAATCATTCCCCAGAAAGCACCAAGCAGCTTTTCAGTGTGTAGCCTGCTAGCTTAAAGGTTGTTGTTGTTTACCATAACAAAGGGATTTTTAAGAACAGCAACACACAGGGCGTTTCTCAATGCCAAGTAAGCAAAGAACGGACTTGTGTTCTTGGGGAGACCGTTCTTGCTGGTTGTACCTGGAAGAATGAACTCGCAAGTTCAGAAGCACACAAAACGCTGTTGACAGTTTTTGAGACGAAGCGTTCTTCCTGTTATTGCGCAACACCCCCAGCAGAGCGCTTGCCCTGGTTTCCTCAGTTGTCCCCCGATAAAAACAATTACAACAAAACACAGAACAAAACGCCGAATGTAATGAATGAAATACAGAATAACAGCGGTAAAAATTGTTTTAAATATCTTACAGTTGTGAACCTGGCTTATCTCTGCCATTGCCGCTGCTGCAGTGGTCTGTCTAAATGGGGGCAGGGGGGGGCAGGGGGGGTCTGTGAGCTGACTGACTGACCGGCTCGCGAGAGTCATTCCCGGCTGGCGAGCTCGCTACGCCCGCCGGGAATTGTGGAGCTTTCCAACTCCGACGGCTTTTTTAATTCACCATAAATTTTCGTTAAACTGCCGATATTCAAAATCTACACAGTTGGTTTCTCGCCTTAAAACGTCTTAAAAATGAAATTATTGACTTAATAATAGACGTAAATTGTGAAAAACTTTCCACTTCTGTTGTATCTGTGTACCGGAAACCATCCGCGCTTTACACCCGAATTGAATTCTGGGATACCGGCCCTGCCAAGTTCACACAAGTTACCATCCGATGTGTCCACGGTAAAATGGGCGTCGAGAACACATCCGGGAATTTTAACTGTTCTTGGTGAAATGCTAACTTGTGTATTGGGTCAGTACTTTGGCGACCGAACAAGACGTTTCACAAGAACACAAGAACACAAGAACACAAGTCCATAGAAGAACACAGATTGAGAAACGCCCACAGAGAGCAGGAAGTGAGGAATAAAGCCTGACATTCGGTGCACGGATTTCCGACTTTATCCTGGGAATGAACTTCCGTTGCTCTAGACTTATCACCTGGTGGGCGTTGTCTTTTTCTTCGCAGATGATCTTCTTCACTTCGTCACTGCTGTCCTTCTTCACTGTCTGCACGTCTGCTGAAGTGGACAGATGCTGCTCACAGAAACACAAACACGAGACAGGGTCTATAGCTAAGTTTCCATCCAGTTCGTCAATTGAATTATCTGAAGTTCGGTAAAAAAACTCATGTGAAAGTATGTTTCCATCCAACGGCTTTAAAGCCAATAAAAACCTGTGGTGATGACGTCGCATGATGCTGTTTTGCGGTCAAATTGGCATATCAACTTAATTTGAGACATTTTAAGGTGTTTCCATTCATTTTCGCACAGAATCGCGCAACATTCAAACAAACTTTTGTTAATATCGTTTTTCTAGACAAAATGGATCCCGTCTACCGACACACGATCAATATTGGACAAGTTGTAGTGCCAGCTGATAGCGACATATCGAGCCTTAATAAGAAAACAACAACGCTATTAACACGTCGCTATGACGATGCAGATGCAACTTGTCTTTTATTGTCCCTCCAGCACCGCTGCAAGACTCTTTTTTGAGACATGTCTTTCTGTCTGAGCGTCTTCCATTGACTCCCCAGGACGTCCCACGGCTCGTCCTAACCATAGACCGTTGATATTATATTCATATACTAATAATATCTATATATATATAGTCTATGGTCCTAACCTTTGTCGGCCATTTCCTTCACGAGTTCCTGATAAATTAAATTCAGAAAGTCCCTCGTCTCCTCGTCCGTCCACGTCCATCTGTCTTTGTTGACGCCCGCCATGTGTGCAGACAGAGAGGAAATACTGCACGGAAATGAACTACGTCTTCTTCTTCATTTTGTGGCCGGTTGCAACCATAAAATGACCTAAAACTTAATCGCAACTCATTATTTCATCAGCGTTTATCGCATAAGCTGAATATTATCAAGAGAAAATCCGATGTCACTGAACGGATTTCTTTTGAGTCGATATATGAAATTCCATCAAATTTGTACTGTTTCCACAAGGCATTTTTGATTCAATATCACTTAATTTGGATAAAAACGTGTGGATGGAAACATAGCTTATGTCTCAAAGACATGCCAGGCTGACACACAGCCTCATCACCTGAGCATCAATGGGGAAAAAGGTGTCACATACCTGGACCAGACTAAGTGTGTCCAGACGGAAGTTGAAATCTCCGAACAGGAGGAAAGGCAGCGGAGTGTAGCGGCTGTCTGATATCCTGGCGGGGGAACAGCACTGTCAGATACCACACAGGTGTTTTGGGACTTACTCTCTAATTAACTTTGCTGTGAGGGTTCACAAAGTCACATAAATATGGTGGCATCTTATTGCCACTCTTCATTCTAACCCCAACCGGCCCGTCAGACACCGCCTACCAAGAGCCTGGGTCTGGGTCTGGGTCTGGGTCTGTCCCAGGTTTCTTCCTAAAAGGAAGTTTTTCCTCGCCACTGTCGCACTGTTGCTTGCTCTGGAGGAAACTACTAGAACTGTTGGGTCCTTGTAAATTCTGGAGTGTGGTCTAGACCTACTCTATCTGGTCTAGACCTACTCTATCTGGTCTAGACCTACTCTATCTGGTCTAGACCTACTCTAGCTGTAAAGTGTCTCGAGATAACTCTTGTTATGAATTGATACTATAAATAAAATTGAAATTGAATTGAAATCTTCAGAATAGTTGATTCAAAAGGTCAGGAGCTGATGTGTATTTCTGAAATATCCTGTTTGCATGATGATATTAACCAGGACTGAGAGAAACAGACTCCATTCAGTCAGGCGAGGAGTCAGGTTACTTTTCCTGTCCTTTTAAATGTTTTTTAAGTTTTATTGTTATGATTAAAACATACAAGTTTTAACCGAGTATTTTCTGGTACAGCTCTATAGAGTCAACAACAAAAAGCTTTGAGAGCAAATTTCAAAGTTATTTGTTTTTGCATCACAAAAGGTTTTGTTTAACATTGAAAACGTTTTGGGTCTAAAAGTTTTGGGTCTAAAAGTAATGCGTCTGAGGTGCCTGGGTAGCTACTTTCTACTTTAAATAATTAAGTACATTTAATATCAGAAGGTTACTTTTGACTTATATACAGTATGAATATTACTACTACTATTACTACTAGTAATATTCTGAAAGGGGACTTTAACTTCTGACAAAGTCTTTTTCTGGTAAAAAAAAAGTACTTTTACTCAAGTATTGCGTCCGAGTACTTTATACACGACTACTGAGAGCTAACCACAGACATAAACTCGCAGCAGTGCGGCGCTGCAGAATAAATACAGCTGAAACACAATGGATTTTTGTGTGTGGTGATTTTTGGCATGTACAATCATAAGGGAAACACCGAATCTTCTGCATTTTACAGTCATGTTTGACACAGTTGTGTGCAGCTGTATATCGGACCTGTTGATGACATATCTGAGGGCGTTTTTGCGGTTGTCTGAGTAAATGGAAGGACTGGCGTTGCAGGCAATGAGGTTGGAGGCATCGTGGAACAGGTGGATATTAACCAGGTCCAGACCTCTGAGAAGAAAACACACACAGAGACAATATGGTGATGTGTGGCAGACGGAGAAAGGAAATTCATCATCATTCTGTGTTTTATCTGTTTTTATTTTTGAACTGTGTTTTATCGGTTTTATTTTCTTTTAACTGTTTTTTATTTTTTTAACTGATTTTGTGTAAAGCACTTTGAATTGCCCTGTTGCTGAAATGTGCTCTACAAATAAAGCTGCCTTGCCTCGCCTAGGTTACTGTAAATACATTGCCATGTAAAACAAAGGCATTTTCATTTTTATACAAAGTCTACGGAGTGCCCTGGATTGTTTTTTAAGGAGACATGCATTTTTATAATTTCGTAATTGAGATCCATTTCCACTCATGCAATGAGCCCTTCCCATGAGAGAGAGAAGCAAAATCCAAAGAGCACCTGTGGTTGAATACAAGAAAGACCCAGGAGCTTCAACTCCTTTGTCTGCAGGAACAGGAAACAATACCAAAGCCTGGCATCTGATAGATGAGTGTGTGTGTGTGTGTGTGTGTGTGTGTGTGTGTGTGTGTGTGTGTGTGCCAACAACTTTCTTATCAGTGAGTGCATCCGTGTTAATGCTGACTCCACAAACAAGCACATTAGTCTTCTGTGCCGAGCGTTTTGCTCCTTTTTCTTTGGCTGTCGCTGGAAAACAATGAATGTGCATCCAACAAAAGGAGCTTTTGTTTGACTCACAGCGTGATCGTGTGGCACACAGATTGTGTCGCACACAGATTGTGCGCTCCTTTTGTGTTTTGTACACCCAGGTGACAACACGTCAAAGCAAATAGTGACTGGAGTAGCCGGAAAACACAGGCAGCTGTAGCTGTAGCACTGTTTGCTTTATCCGGCTTTGTACATTATAAATAGATATTCTCTGCTACTGTAACGTGGACTCAACACGGTATTCCAGACACTTTATCCAGCAAATTCTGTAAAAAGAAAACTGTTTTTATGATATATATATATATATATATATATATATATATATATATAAAATGAGTTTTCTTTTTATGGGATATATATATATATATATATATATATATATATATATATATATATATATCTCTGGAAACTGGAGGTTGGTTTGAGTCAAAAGAGGAAAAGACAAGGATTTTATTTATATGTATATCTTTATATATACCAGAAAAAGAGTTTTCTTTTTATTTTATATAGATATATTTATACATATATATAAAATCATTGTCTTTTCCTCTTTCAACTCAAACCAACCTCCAGTTTCCAGAGACAGTCGTTTGGATGTAAATCCAATGTGCGTCCGTCAACATTCAGGAGGGAAAGATTTAAGAACGTACTGGTTTTAAAGCATAACCATCCACTATCAAAATAACTTAACGGTTGTGGATGAAGTATTCAGATCCTTTACTTAAGTAAAAGCACTAACACCGGCACAAACGTTCCCCCACAGACCAGGAAACACCTAGTCTAAAGTCAGAGGCACGTTATTCAGATGCTATTTTAAGGGCACATGCTTGGCCGTAATGTAGAGCGTTCACACCGCGCATACACTTAGCTTCTCTCACCTCACGGACCCAGCAGTTCCCATCACTGCAAACCATACGTATATGCAAGGAAAAATATGACCTTGTTTTACACAACACTTCCATGAAATGTGGATGTGTTGAGGACATAAATGAGGAACTATGAGAGGACTTAAGGCGATGTGATGTTGAACTGCATGTGCCGATGCCACTTAATGCCCCAGCAGCAGCACGGGAGAGGAGAGACAGAAGAGCTGCATAGCCTATAGTGAGGTCATCTCGGTCTAATGTTACACTACATAACAAAAATATCACAATGCATTCATAACCTCGTGATTCAGTTTATTGCACATCACGCCCAACCACACCTATGAGTAATGTAGCTACTTCAGACCAACCCATTTTAGATATGTGTCGGGCACAAGAGTCATTTATAATATTATTATTATTATAATATTTAAAATATTATATCATATTATATTTATAATAGCAACAGCGCCCTGAAATCTGCCCACAATGCTACTTGCGTTTGGCGTTTGATACTTTCAGATCGTTAAAATAGGGCCCTTAATGTGTAAAGTAACTAGTAACTAAAGTAACTAGTAACTAAAGCTGTCAGATGAATGTAGTAGAGTAAAAAGTAGAATATTTCTCTCTGAGATGTAGTGGAGTAGAAGTAGAAAGTGGCATGAAAAGAAAACTCGAAGTAAAGTACCTCAACATTTGTACTTAAGTACAGTACTTGAGTAAATGTACTTAGTTACATTCCACCACTGTCTGTTAGCATTTAGTTTAAGTTCACTGAAATAACTGAAAACATTACACAATTATTTATATTTGTTGTGAAAAGTCAAGTTTGGTAAAATGTTAGCCAAAAACTGTCCGAACGTGGACACCTTTACTACAGGGTTGAAATATTTAACATATAGTTAAATATGATAGTAGATATATAGTTAGTTATAATAACACCCAGCCCGTCCTCTGAGGCCGGAAACAGAAAGGAAAGCAGGCCGTCCTTTGTTTTGTTTTCTCCTTTCGGAGAACTCTGACAGCTGTTGTTGACATACGTTTGACACAAAGCTGTTTGAGCAAGGAAAGGCCACATGGGCACGAGAGTTTATCAGGTTACAGTTTTTCAAGAACTGGATTTCACAAAAGTCAACAAATAACTACAAGTGAAAGTGAGTTAAGACCAAGGCTGACTTTGTAAATCTTGATCAAGGTGAGGTTAGTTGAATTAATTACTGAAGCAAAAGACATAATTAAGTTGGAAAAGGTAGCTTTCAGACTGCGAAATAATGTGACAGAACATAATGAAACATGGACCCCAGTGGAAAAGTACTTAACAGGTAACTACCGTTTTATTTCAACCTGAACCCTTATATGTTTTTGTGTCTACTGTAAGTGAGTGATGGGAACAATGATCTTTAACATTGGTCCACAATGTCCACAAACAAGCTACAATGTGGGCCCAATCTTGCACCTATTGAGGCGCAAAGCCCAACGCAAGTGCACCTGCCCCCATCTGTTTGCCCATGGGCGTGCTGGTCTTACAGGGAGGTGTGTTCAGGTGCATTCTGGGCGTGCTGGTCTTACAGGGAGGTGTGTTCAGGTGCATTCTGGGCGTGCTGGTCTTACAGGGAGGTGTGTTCAGGTGCATTCTGGGCGTGCTGGTCTTACAGGGAGGTGTGTTCAGGTGCATTCTAGGCGTGCTGTTCTTACAGGGAGGTGTGTTCAGGTGCATTCTGGGCGTGCTGTCTTACAGGGAGGTGTGTTCAGGTGCATTCTGGGCGTGCTGGTCTTACAGGGAGGTGTGTTCAGGTGCATTCTAGGCGTGCTGGTCTTACAGGGAGGTGTGTTCAGGTGCATTCTGGGCATATTGCTATCTTGAGGTAGCGGGAAGTGATCGCCCCATTGACCAACAAAAACCTGGTCTCAAGTCAATAGTGCTGCATTTCATTGTTATTTTAACAGCACATTAGTAAAATTGGCATAGGCTTGTGCACAGCGTGTGCACACTATGCTTGTTACACACACATGCACACACACACACACATACACACACAGGGAAGCGCAGCAGCACACACACGCAAAAGTTTAAAATTAAAAATATTACGGAGCAAATCCTCCATCATAATAGCAATGCGCCAAGGTCCAAACACACCTGGCTTTTAAAGGGAATGGGATGACTTCTAATTGGTTGATTGCATGTTACGCCCAAAACACACCTCTGATTAATGAAGACACTAAGTACAACCCCTTTAAACCATGCGCCCGGTGCTCGAACCCGTTTTTCCACCGTCAAACTAGCAAAAGTGGATTTGGACACGCCCTAAAACGCACCTGCGCCAGGCACTTCACGCTGTGTGCTTGGATCGTTAAAATAGAGCCCTATTAGTTAATAGGACAATTAACAGCTTGTATTTACCTTCCCAAAAGTGCTTGTTTTGCCACTGACAGACTCAGATTAATATTCTAAGTGTCTGACAACATTATGGAAAGGATCCCTTAAGAGATAGACCTTCAAAACCTCTTTGAGACCTTTCTGTTTAACCAGAAACTGCGCTGAGGTCGTTAGCGTTAAACCCACCAGACTCCATTTAAAAAAGCAATACTTTTAGCGTGTGTAGAGCCGACATATTTTCACATGCAAATCGGTAAACTATGTGTTTATTTAAACATAAATTAGAGTTGTGATGGTTGGAAAAGTGGAAACACAACCCAAAACGGCTTTTCATAGTTTTATTTTTGTTTCTGTTGACGTTGAATGAAGTGTATTTTACGATGCTAAAATTACTGTTTATTTACATGGAGTCTGGTGGGTTTAGCGAACGTAATTTCGCGGATGTTTTTATGTTTAAAAAAAGGATCAGAAAGGTTGACCTCCTTGGAAATAATTTCTATAATGTTGTCAGACACAATGAATATTAATCTGAGTCTGTCAGTAGCAAAACAAGCACTTTTGTTAAGGTAAATACTAGCTGCACAATTGCCCTATTAACTTACATCGCACTTGTTTCGCCGCTGCCGACGACAGCGATCTTCCTTAAAACTGGACAAATTTCAAAGATTGTTGTTCCCATCGGTCACTTAGACACAAAAACATGGAAAATAGGGTTGAAAAAAAATAACGGTAGTTACCCTTTAATGTCACTATAAAAGACTTTATATATATATATATATATATATGGTTTGAAAGAGGGTTAGAAATGGCAGAAAAACCTTTATAGCCATAGTGAGTTACGCTTACGTGGGATTTGCCTTGGTATTTGGTGCATGCATAACAAACACACATATCAAACATTAATAAAAATAAAACAATACCGATATAGAAACAAATATATAACAAAAAAGCTGATTAGCATTGAAAAAGGAGGCCGAATAGGTTGAGTGCAGAATGTAAAAGATATGTGCAATGGGCAGTTGATTGTGTATCTTTCATTAATATTTTGTGAGTCAAATATAAGAATTATAAAGTGTGTGGTGCGTACTGGTTGTGTATGATCCAGCGGGTCCTCATGAAGCCCTTCCTGGACCACTTGAACTGCAACAGAGACAGATGAGAGTGAGTCACTAAACAGCGGTGAGCGTGTCTTTGAGGAGACAAACTGATAATCATTGATTCTTTCACATAATTTGTCTCATCTCCCTGTCAGCGCGGGCAGACAGCCCCAAAAGACTCATTTGTCCCAACATCTCCCTTTGGCCCTCACGTCCCCCTCCCTACACGCACACAAAGGACAGAGACACACACAGAAACACAGAGACACACACACACACAAACACAGAGACAGAGACACACACACACACAGAGACACACACACACACACACACACACAGAGACAGAGCCACACACACACACACAGAGACAGAGACACACACACACATAGACACACACACAAACACAGAGACACACACACACACACACACACACACACACACACACACAGAGACACACACACACACACAGACAGAGACACACACACACACACACACACAGAGACACACACACACACAGAGACACACACACAGACACAGACAGACAGAGACACACACACACACACACAGACAGACAGAGACACACACACACACACACACACACAGAAACACACACACAGACACACACAGACAGACATACACACACACACACACACACACACAGAAACACACACACACACACACACAGAGACAGACACACACACACACACACACACACACAGACAGACAGTGACACACACACACACACACACACAGACAGAAACACACACACTCACACACACACACAGAAACACACACACACAGAAACACACACACACACACACACACACACACACACACACACACACAGAGACAAGCAGACACACACAGAGACAGAACACACACACACACACACACACACACACACACACACACACACACACTATCAATATTGTCTGCTGCAGGGATGTGTTTCCTTTGCTTAATGTTATAATTTTTATAACCTATAACTTTTCACTTTGCCCACTTGCATTTTTAGGAAATACATAACATTGTGTTTCATGTTCTTGAGGTGTGTCGTTGTCATGGTTACGCACATCAGGCCAGAAATTCTTTGGGAATTTTTCTTTCTCCACAGTGGTGACCCCGTCCAGAGAGCCCATGTGCTTCTTCTGTCCCGACACCACTTTAAAATCCTTAACTGTGAGGGAGAGAGATGGGGGTGTGTGACATGTAAAAGAGTGAGAAAACATGCAAACAACAATCAATAAACTGGTGTTAACCTCATCAGAGCGGCATGCGTGATGAGGGGATCTATAGGCGAGCCATTAGCCGTGTGTTTGCTGAACAACAATCGGTTTCGGCCGCGCGGCGGGTGGCAGCTGCGGGATGTTTATGGTTCTTCCATAAGCTTTTCCGAGGAGCTTTTTCACGTCTAACGTGACTGGACTATGCAGCAGCAGGAAAAAAAATACTCAGTGCTACTTTAAATTCAGCTTCTTTTGCAAATATCTGGCGAGGAGGAGGCGGGACATCAAACTGTCGTTACACACGGAGAAATGTCCTGAAATTGCTGCTGGATTCCAGACAGGAATCTTGCCAATCATATGCAATATTCCTCTCATTTCATTGAAGGATTGAGCCGTAAATGAGTCATTACCAAAACAATCAGAATGCAAGAGGAGTGGTTTATTATTTTGGTTTTCCTCCCAAGGAAAAAGCTAAATAAATACATCACCTGAGATATAAAAAACAGACAAAAAAAAACAACAAAAATCAATGCAAACATGAGAAGTAAAAGGTTTTTACCATTAAAATCATACTGATAGATGCAAACATGAGAAGTAAAAGGTTTTTACCATTAAAATCATACTGATAGATGCAAACATGAGAAGTAAAAGGTTTTTACCATTAAAATCATACTGATAGATGTTTTTCAGTGACTTGTTGATGAAGTACATGCTCCCCAAAGCCTGCAGAGAGAGAAAGAGAGAGAAATAAAGAACAGTGTCACATGTCTGATGAAAAGAAGTTTAGAGCTGCAAAGATGATAATCTGTTAAAGCTCTAGTGTGTAGTTTCTGTCGGCCCGATAAGGAATTCTAAATAATTACAATAAAACTGTCGGCGCGTCCACATGATAAAAGTAGGGTGCAAAATTAACTTGTTTGTCCAGCAGCCAAATTTGACCAGCCACCCTATAGATTACAATTGTCTTTTTTGGCTGGTGAGTGAAGCTAATCTACTAACCACTTGCATATTTTACCAGCATTTGGTGAGTAAATGGTGCTAATTTTGTGTCCTGCACACACACACACACACACACACACACACACACACACACACACACACACACACACACACACACACACACACACACACACAAACACACACACACACACACACACAAACACACACAGCTGATAGTCTTAAAGGTCTCATGATATGGTGCTCTTTGGATGATTTTATATAGACCTTAGTGGTCCCTAATACTGTATCTGAAGTCTCTTTTATATAGACCTTAGTGGTCCCTAATACTGTATCTGAAGTCTCTTTTATATAGACCTTAGTGGTCCCTAATACTGTATCTGAAGTCTCTTTTATATAGACCTTAGTGGTCCCTAATACTGTATCTGAAGTCTCTTTTATATAGACCTTAGTGGTCCCTAATACTGTATCTGAAGTCTCTTTTATATAGACCTTAGTGGTCCCTAATACTGTATCTGAAGTCTCTTTTATTTAGACCTTAGTGGTCCCCTAATACTGTATCTGAAGTCTCTTTTATATAGACCTTAGTGGTCCCCTAATACTGTATCTGAAGTCTCTTTCCCAAAATTCAGCCTTGGTGCAGAATTCCAGCCACTAGAGCCAGTCCCACAATGAGCTTTCCTTAGTATGTGCCATTTCTGAGTCTGTAGCTTTTGAGGAAGAGGGGGCCACTTTTACCTTGTTTGAAAGCCATGATGTCTCTCTCTCATGGAGGGGCCAAATTCTCTGGGTGGGCAAAGCAGAGAAAGGGGAAATAACCTTGATCGGCCTCCATCTGAGCTTTCATCTTCTCAAAGGCAGAGCAGGATACCCAGGGCTCAGACTGGGGGGGCCATAGGCAGGCCGAGAAAAACCTCATAAAGTGACATTTTCATGCCGTGGGACATTTAATTAGCTTTGCAGCAACTCATTTGGCAATGGCTAGAACGTAATGCGTTCATTAAGATCAAAAAGTTACGCACTAAAGCTTTTTAGGCAATAAAACCCTAAACATCAAAATGATCTCAACTCAACCTCTGAAATGACAAATTGAATTGTTCATTTCTCCATCTTGCGAGCTAAATTATGAGCCTCGTATTGAACGATCCGGCGCGACATAGTAGATTTTGTTACTGTCCCAAAGACACATGCAACTTTAAAGAATAGAGACGTTCAAAGTGGAGACGTAACGCACGCCGCCCTTCTCAGTACGCACACTTCAGCACCCAATCATCCCTGACACGGGCTGACAACTTTTAATGCACTAACCCTGCTCCACTGATCTGATTAATCACGCCCCGGGAGATCAATAAAGACAGAAAATTAAAACAATCTAAAAGGTATTAAGCAGCAGGCCGGCTGTCTGCCAGCTGGCCGGGGCCAAGACAAATCAGCCGGCACTCAGAGGGCTCGGGGCGTGACGGACCACTGTGCAACACACCTTAACACACACACACACACACACACACACACACACACACACAGAGAGACACACACACACACACAGACACACACAGACACAGAGAGACACACACACACACACACACACACACACAGACAGACAGACAGACGGCGTCACACACAGACACACACACACACACACACACACACACACACACACACACACACAGAGACAGAGTCACACACAGACACACACACACACATACACACACACACAGACAGAGACACACACACAGAGACACACACACAGAGAGGCAGCAACACACACACACACACACACACACACACACACACACACACACACACACACACACACACACACACAAGAGATCTCTCCCTGAAGAGATCATTTATCTTCAGTGCCAAAGTCGTCCTCATTTAATAAAACGGTTGTCGGCTCCAGTGAGCAAACGAAGGTTCAGAGTTATTTAAACGAGTCTGATGACGTCCTCAAATGTCTCGTTTTGTCCACAATGTAAAGACATTCAGTGTACTGTCCCAGAGGAGAGAAGAAACTAGAAGATATTCAGTGTACTGTCCCAGAGGGGAGAAGAAACTAGAAGACATTCAGTGTACTGTCCCAGAGGGGAGAAGAAACTAGAAGATATTCAGTGTACTGTCCCAGAAGAGAGAAGAAACTAGAAGATATTCAGTGTACTGTCCCAGAAGAGAGAAGAAACTAGAAGATATTCAGTGTACTGTCCCAGAGGAGAGAAGAAACTAGAAGATATTCAGTGTACTGTCCCAGAGGAGAGAAGAAACTAGAAGATATTCAGTGTACTGTCCCAGAGGAGAGAAGAAACTAGAAGATATTCAGTGTACTGTCCCAGAGGAGAGAAGAAACTAGAAGATATTCAGTGTACTGTCCCAGAGGAGAGAAGAAACTAGAAGATATTCAGTGTACTGTCCCAGAGGAGAGAAGAAACTAGAAGATATTCAGTGTACTGTCCCAGAGGAGAGAAGAAACTAGAAGATATTCAGTGTACTGTCCCAGAGGAGAGAAGAAACTAGAAGACATTCAGTGTACTGTCCCAGAGGAGAGAAGAAACTAGAAGATATTCAGTGTACTGTCCCAGAGGAGAGAAGAAACTAGAAGATATTCAGTGTACTGTCCCAGAGGAGAGAAGAAACTAGAAGATATTCAGTGTACTGTCCCAGAGGGGAGAAGAAACTAGAAGATATTCAGTGTACTGTCCCAGAGGAGAGAAGAAACTAGAAGACATTCAGTGTACTGTCCCAGAGGAGAGAAGAAACTAGAAGACATTCAGTGTACTGTCCCAGAGGAGAGAAGAAACTAGAAGATATTCAGTGTACTGTCCCAGAGGAGAGAAGAAACTAGAAGATATTCACATTTAACCAGCTGGAAACAGAGAAGTTTGAGGGTTTTTACTATAAAAGAATGAGTGAATCCGATTAATCGTTTATCAGAATAGTTGCCGATGAATTTACCGACTAATCTTTGCAGCTCTGGATGAAAG
The DNA here is from genome assembly GCA_013375575.1 of Percina caprodes. NCBI lineage: Eukaryota > Metazoa > Chordata > Actinopteri > Perciformes > Percidae > Percina > Percina caprodes. Next base: position 71,360 of record JABXJD010000439.1, read on the forward strand.
AATGTATGTGGGGAGCCGAGCTGGTTCAAATAAAGTTAATTAACAATTAGAGCAAAATTAGGATTTTGATGGGGATTCGAGACGGACTATATTCTGATAATTAGTTAATAAACTCCTCTAATGTCACTGATCTGTTGGATCAGACAATGTCATATTTAGACAGAACTGCTCAGCGGCCAAACATATTATTTACCTGGCCAAAATATTAAAAACAGTGTTTTTTTTAAACATAAATCACAAAACTTTCTGGTTGGGGTTGCCAGTCCTGCTGGTTCATCCTCCATTTTATTTGTGCTTTCTTTTGGAAGGCTGGCTGACTACTGCCAAAAATCCCCACATACTAACTAATTAATCAGCCCGAGGTGAACGCTAGCCATCAGTAAACAACATGTTTCGGTGTGTGTGTGTGTGTGTATGTGTGTGTCTGTGTGTGTGTGTGTGTGTGCCCCCGCAAAGCTCCGACCTTCAGACAGCAGAGGAACGGAAGAAAGTAGCTGCAGCTTCACCGAGAACAAAGACTGAAAAACAGAAACTATTTTGGTGCATTTCGGCGCCATGTGGCCCTCTGAGATTTCCTCGCCAAACGGTAGCATTTACCCACATGAGGCGCTTGCCGAGCGTTTATTCCGGACCCTGCACACACACTCAAACACAGATACACATTCCCCTCCACATACTCTGCCAAACACCTGTCTTCATCAATCAGGTTTGTGCACAGTTTAATAAAAAAATATTGACTTACAAGTGATTTTTTATCAAAACACCATTTGTACTGGGAGTGCCCCCTCTACTCCGCTGCCCCTCTGAAAGGAGAACCCCCCAAACTCTCTCATGGACGTATAACTGATGATCTGCAGCCAGGGGGAAACAAATTGAAAATCAATGCAGGTGGCACCGCCGAAATGAGAATGAGGCATTAGGAGGGGTTGGGAAGGGAAGGGGGGGGCTGCAACCCTCTCAGGGTAAACAGTGGAGGGTGCGAACACTTGAGCGCTGGGGAAACTTAGTCCCAGCTGTCTCTCCCCCCCGCCCGCTAACACTTTATTTATCGTGCACAAATGGGCTGGGATCAATAGTTTTAATCTAGAGTTAAATGTATTGACTTTGGCCCGTCCCCCGTCCCCACACCTGACCATTGACTTTCTCCTTTTTACTTCACACACCTTCAGTCCTCAGATGCAGCCGTTGACCCCTACTGTCAGCCGTGCAGTGTACGGGGGCATCACATGGGAGGAGTAAGGGTTAATAGTGTAAGAAATACGTGGAAATACGGGAGGAGTTACTCCCAACCAGCGAAGAATTACAGACAAAGTAGTGCTGACAAAAACCTAAATGAGCAACTTCGAACGCAGTACAGTCTCTTTTATATAGACCTTAGTGGTCCCTAATACTGTATCTGAAGTCTCTTTTATATAGACCTTAGTGGTCCCCTAATACTGTATCTGAAGTCTCTTTTATATAGACCTTAGTGGTCCCCTAATACTGTATCTGAAGTCTCTTTATATAGACCTTAGTGGTCCCCTAATACTGTATCTGAAGTCTCTTTTATATAGACCTTAGTGGTCCCCTAATACTGTATCTGAAGTCTCTTTTATATAGAGACGTGCGTGTCATGCAGGCGGTGTGCAGGAGCCCTTAGGTGCAGGAGCCCTTAGGTGCAGGAGCCCTTAGGTGCAGCACCCGAGCCTTTTGCTATTACAATTTGCATATAATGGATTTTTTGTTTTTATGTGTACTTCTTTTACAAACAGATTTTCTGGACTGTTATCACTATATCTGTGTCTAAAACGTTGGAAAAGCTATAGACACACATACACATACACACACACACACACACACACACACACACACACACACACACACACACACACACACACACACACACACACACACACACACACACACGTGGAGCCCACACACACGTGCTGTAAGTATGTCAGAGATTTGTCTGGTTTCTCTTATCTTCGCCAGGAATAAAAAACAATTAGACATACACAACATTCTTTGTTGACCAAAACATCCCACTGTAGCCTCTGAGAGCGGCAAAGATTTAACGATTAACTGTCAAAAGTTAGTTGTTGTTGTTTTTTATCGCTTTGGCACTATCATCGCAACCACGTGGTTTAATTCCACAGATGTTACTGTAGTACAAAACTCCCTTCAAATTCCTCCCTTCATGCATTCATCTCTCACCACGGCGGCCTCCAGCTCCCCCAGTAAGAGTGTGCCATGTTGGCTGAGTCCTGCAGCGGCCTGGGTTTGAATCCAACCTACGGCCCTTTGCCGTGAGTCCCGTCCCACCAACCCCCCCCCAATCTCTCTGCCCATATCATGTCTATCCACTGTCACGAAAGAGAAAAGCCCCAAAAAAATAATCTTTAAAAAAAATACTGCCAACGTTGTCTTTGCTGCGGAGCCCCCCTGTGGTCAGCTGAGAAAAATAACAAAACTGTTGATGAAAATAGGAAAGATATTCTATATATATATATATTCTTTCCTTAGTTATTTGTTGTCTCCTAGCTGTACTACAGCACTTACTGTTAAGACATAAGTTTGGAGACACTAGCTTATTTAATCATTAAATTAATAGATATTTGTGCTGCAAGTTTTGTCTTTAAGCTTATTTAGTGCTGTAGCTTTTCCAACGTTTTAGACACAGATATGGTAACAAGTACACATAAAAAGAAAAATCTATTAATATCCAAATTGTAATAGATTATTTCAATTCAATTTCAATTTTATTTTATTTATAGAATCAATTCATAACAAGAGTTATCTCGAGACACTTTACAGATAGAGCAGGTCTAGACCAGATAGAGCAGGTCTAGACTACACTCCAGAATTTACAAGGACCCAACAGTTCTAGTAGTTTCCTCCAGAGCAAGCAACACTGCGACAGTGGCGAGGAAAAACTCCCTTTTAGGCAGAAACCTGGGACAGACCCAGACCCAGACCCAGACCCAGGCTCTTGGTAGGCGGTGTCTGACGACCGGTTGGGGTTAGAATGAAGAGTGGCAATAACAGAAATATAAAAAATAGTAGTTTGTAGCAGTTTTTTGTAGTAGTTCAAGGCATAACAGGGCTTATCTATTATTATTTATTTATTATTTGCATGTACAAATGTTCCACTGAGTTCAACAAACTGAGCAGAAACCAGCTCCAGCTTTTCTCATCTGCAGTCCAACACCTCCTCGACCTCTGAGCACTGACATGGAGGAGGACGCCATCTAGTGGAGGCACATGTGAACTGCTCTCACTGAGACACTAGTGTGCTTCTTACCGTGAAGCTGTCTTCTGCCTGGAACTGGTTGTCCACGTAGACGCACACTCGGTCAAAGTCTTTCATCTCCTCACTGGACTCGATGCTCCTGCAAACAACAGAGGGCAACGCAGCGAGAAGGTTGGTTCCTTTTGACGAAGAGCTGAAGATATCGCACTGACCGCTACAAGAAATCATTCATGGATTGGCCCCTTTATACCCTACATCACTCCTCCAGGAACCTAAGATCGCCCAAGTGTCAAACTCAAGGCCCACGGGCCAAATCTGGCCCCTTGCTAATTTTGATCCGGCCCCTATATACATTTAGGTTCACAATACATTTTGGTCCACCTACTTTTTGTCACTTTTCACAATGTTTTTTCCACATTCTTGATGCATATTCCAAAACTTTTTGGCATTTTCTTCAACATTTTTGTCGCCTAAACTGTAAGTGAGGAGGCTAAATGAGACATGCAATAATACAGTCAAGCCAGGTCTCCCTCGGAAAAGAGATTTCAATCTCAAGGGACTTCCTGATTAAATAAAGGTAAAATAAATAAAAATCGATCCCTACATGGATCACAGGCCTTAACATGCACAAATGGAGAGGAGTCAGCTGGTCTACACAGGGATTTGGACTATCGGGTCCCGCATCCTGAACCACTGCTGCTCACAAAATCTTTCTGCCGAAACCCGGGATCGAACCAGGGACCTTTAGATCTTCAGTCTAACGCTCTCCCAACTGAGCTATTTCGGCTGCTGAATACTAGCAACAGATAAAACATGGAGAACATAAACAGGCAGATGGATTATTAACAGAAGTAACTCAGTTCTACGGAAGCAGATTAGGGCCACGTGTGAAAATATTTATTGAGTTCTGAGTGTAAAATTCGAATGTGCGTTAGCGTGTTGGATGCATTTCAAACATACCCAACGCCGCTGTTGCTAGCTGATCAGGACCCTCTTTCAGCTCCGCCGTTTCATTAGCGCTAGACTGACTCGCACGCTGATCCGCTTGTTGCGCTAACCTCGGCTCCACTGGCCTCAGCCTCGTCCGCTGACCGGTCCGCATCTCTGGCCAGACCTTCAGATGCTTAGCCATTCTAACCGACACGCTAACGCTAGCCGGTTAGCAGCACGGGGCGAGACGTTTTGCTTTCTTTCCTGACAACTGATTGATTTGCGCCCAAGCTTAGATGTTTAGGCCAAAGCTTACTCACCAAGTCTACGGATTTATAATAATACACCTTGTTGTGCCATTATTATTCCATCCATGTGTCTCTTAAAACATCCGTGAAGCGCGCGCACACCGCGCGCACACCGCGCGCACCGCGCGCACACCGCGCGCACACCGCGCGCACACCGCGCGCACACCGCGCCGTGGAGTCCACGGTCTAGATGGTAAAGAAAAACACTGACACAAACAGTACATGTTGATGTTAAATGACAGTTACTGTCGTTTAACATCAACAGGTACTGTTTGTGTCTAAGTCACAAACGGAGTAATGTTAAGTTATGCACACACACACACACACACACACACACATTGTTACACACGCACGCACACGGTGTGTTAGCTGTTATCTTAACTGTTAGCTTCTCAACTTTAAATGTTTGATGTTCCCTTAATCTTCTCTGGTTGGAAACTAAATATATTTGGGGTTGGGACTGTTTAGTGGACAAAACAAGCTATTTTTCACTATTTTTAAAAAGTACAAGATAAAGGGTTAAGGTTGTTGATCCGCAAGAGGGAAATTAAACTCTTTCCCCTCTGTTGTTCGTTATTACATTGATCGATCACAGGCCTTAACAACAAATGTAGAGATGGCAGCTGGTCTACGCAGGGACTTGGACCATTGGGTCCCACATCCTGAACTACTGCTGCTCACAAAACCTCTCTGCCGAAACCCGGGATCGAACCAGGGACCTTCAGATCTTCAGTCTAACGCTCTCCCAACTGAGCTATTTCGGCTCCATGTTGACAGAAATTACATGGAGAAAACAAACAGGCAATAATGGAAATAATTTTTAGTTTCTACTGAAGCTGATTAGATCCAAATATGAAAAATTGTATTGAGTTCTGAGTTTAAAATTATTATTTTTATTTTAATAAAGTTTTTTTTTTTTTTATATGTCAGAATTCTGAATTTATAAAATATTTTTAAAGCCTCAACGCACAGGTTGAGGGTTTGAGTCCCGCCTGGGACGATTTCCAGCATGTCTTCCCTTTCTCACCTAACTGTTCTGTCAATTAAAAGGTGGAAAAGCCCCCAAAACCCCAGATGTGAGCACTAACGGCGTCTGTTTGTTACACAATTTTCATGTAATTCTTTCTGTATTTTCTGAAAATGTCATAGACTGTTTGTTTAGTTGTTGCCTTTTTTGTTAAAGCCTGACCAGGGACAAGGACGGCCAATTAGCGGAGGCTAGACGTCCTTAATACTTCGCATCTTTCACATCTGGTTGTGATAATGTTATAGGTATTGTCCCTGATAAATAAACTGATAGAGAATTCATTTTTATTAAGTCTTTTATTCTTCTCTATTTCCTTTTAGTAATGTTATTTCCTTTTATTAATGTCTTACAATAATTTAACCTTTATGCTCTATATATGCACATTTAACAAACTGCTTTTCTATGCTCACGTTAAAGATTTCTTAATGCAGAAACAGCAAACGTCTACAGCAAATCACGGGTTGTAGATATCTTTAGGACCGAGGTCATACGCTTGCACTTTGTCCTGTTTTCTTCATGGATAGCCATTACAAAGCATTCTTTCTGTATCAACAACTGTGAATCAATGTGTGTGTTTTGAATAAATAACGACTCTTTGCGGAGACACATTCGAAGTCACTGAGAGCAATGCTGGAGATAGGTTGTTCACTTATATACTTCCCTCTTGCAATTGTCTATTAACTGCCAACTACCGTCTGAGTCTCGTTTTCTTGCTTGACCGTCTTTGATTTAATAAGTTAAAGTGTCCTGAACCTGACATAAACAATACAATAAAAATATCAAACACATAGTGAATGTGACTTTACTGAGCAACATTTGTCCTACTTGAAGAAGTTCTCGGTGTGGCCCATGTTGAGCATGTAGTCCTTCCCTCCGACCTCCTGCAGATGCAGGGCGATGAACTTCGGCCTGTGGCAGTGGATAGTCTGGGACAAAGCAGCGCAAACACATCTTACGTTATAGATTAATGAGGAGTAAAGGGGAAATCTGGGCGTTACAGGATTAGCACTGTTTTCCCTAGGTTTGACTTCAGATTTAAGGCTTTTTTCCCATGTTTTTGTGTCTGAGTGACTGATGGGAACAACAATCTTTGACATCGGTCCGGTATTAAGTGTGATCGCTGCAGTCGGCTGCGGAGAAACAAGCTTAAATGTAAGTTAACAGGGCAGTTGTCCAGCTTGTATTTACCTTCACAAAAGTGCTCGTTTTGCCACTGAAAGACTCAGATTAATATTCTAAGTGTCTGACAACATTATGGAAAGGATCCCTTAAGAGATAGACCTTCAAAACCTCTTTGAGACCTTTCTGTTTAACCAGAAACGGCTCTGAAGTCGCTAGCGCTAAACCCACCAGACTCCATTTAAAAAAGCAATACTTTTAGCGTGTTTAGAGCCAACATATTTTCACATGTAAATCGGTAAACTGTGGGTTTATTTCAACAAAAACTAGAGTTGTGATGGTTGGAAACGTGGAAAGATGACCCAAAACGGCTTTTCATAGTTTTATTTTGTTTCTGTCGACTTTGAATGAAGTATATTTTACGATGCTAAAATTATGGTTTATTTACATGGAGTCTGGTGGGTTTAGCAAACACAGTTTTGCAATGCTTTGCAGAAAGGTCGAACTCCTTAGAAATCCTTTCCATGTTGACAGACACTTAGAATATTAATCTGAGCCCGTCAGCGGCAAAACGAGCACTTTTGTGGCCGTAAATAGAAGTTGGACAATTGTCCTATTAACTTCCACCGCTGCCGACTACAGCTATCCTTCTGAATACTGAACCAATGTCAAAGATTGTTGTTCCCATTTGTCACAAAAACACAGAATAAGGTCCAGTTATCCTTTGAGTCCTAGTCGCATGGGACTAGTATTACCTGGTGACCTCTAGTCATTTGTGATAATTAAGGAGGTTGTCTTGCTCCATTATTCTGAGACCAGAAGTGTCGGTGAGTTTTGGACATTCGTTCCAATAAACAAGCACATTTTTTGGATCGCGTGACGTGTGTTCACAGAGTTTGGTGCATTTCACAAAGTGCAGGGCGAAAACACACCCAATCAAATGGAAAATGCAACAGTGCTGCAACTTCATCGCCGAGTCCACTGAACTACAGGTGTGAAAGCAACATTAGTGTTAATGTGTAAAAAGCACCATATAAATAAAATGCACCATAATTATGTGGAGTTTTTCTGTGATTGTGGCTGTTATCAGGGACTGTGCAGAGCAACATGGAGCTGTTGAATTTGTTGGGATGTCACCAATGTAATGATGCCAGAAGCCTTCAAAAGTGGGCCAGAACTGTCTGAACTGCACCAGACTGTCCATGAAATGTGAGACAGAAATCCACGTGACACTGCCAGGGATGAGTGGTAATACTAAATGATTAAAACGGTGAATTATTAATATTATTAATTAAGACTCAGGAGGTCCACACTCACCTTATACAATTCTTGTAGCCATTCATTTTGAATTTCACCCACCTGTAAAAGGACAAAGAGAAAATCCATCAAAAGGCGTGCAATCTTTCTAAAGGAATGGTCTAAGAATGGGCCAGAACCGGTCCGCCAAAGGGTCCAATCAGGGCCCACTGGATGACTTTGCAGAGAAGTCTTTAATTACAAATTTACCACTTTAATCTCAGCGTATATCCGAGTTCTTTTTTTCCGTAAATTTGGCCCTTGAACTGAAATGAGTTTGACAACCCTGGTCTAAAATGTAATACTAAACCTGCATTCTGCAGCCCAGCAAATAACGATTATTTTCATTGTTGATTAATCGGTTGATTATTTTCTCAATTGGTAGTTTTAGTTAGTTCTCTAAAATGTCAGAAAATGTGGATCAGTGCTTCCCAAAAGCCCAATATCACGTCCTCAAATGTCTTGATTTGTCCACAACTCAAAGATATTCAGTTTACTGTCACAGAGGAGAGCAGAAACTAGAAGATATTCAGTGTACTGTCACAGAGGAGAGCAGAAACTAGAAGATATTCAGTGTACTGTCACAGAGGAGAGCAGAAACTAGAAGATATTCACATTTAACAAGCTGGAAACAGAGAATTTTTACTTGTTTTCTTACTAAACCCGATAAACAGATTATCAAAATAGTTGGCGATTAATGTAATAGCTGACAACTAATTGATTATTCTCTGCAGCTCTACTGACAACTCGTGTAAAATGTTATTCAGGAAGTCAATAATTACACAACGGAAACTACTCTGAGCTATAATTAACTCTGAGCAGGTTAAAACAAACAAAAAGGATCGTCTGGGCAATGTTTTCCGGTGTGTGCCGGGATGTCTCGTTGAAGTACAGCTGCACCTGTCACGATCTAGCCAGCGGACACACACGCCATCCCTCACGCCGGGTTTTATATTTCCTCGACACTTGAAGGCAGAATATTCTGTTAACCCTCCTGGTGTCTTCAGGTCAAATTTAACTCCTTTCCAAAAAGTTTCTCTACCAGAAATTTGGGTTTCTTTCAAACAAATTTTCCAAAAAAAGTAACGTGGGTGGTTCCCAACAACGCTCCTTACAAGATAAATACATAATCAGTTCACTACTTTCATTGAATTTGGGTGTTTTTTGTCAATTTTATAGCATTTGGTGAAAAAAAAAACAATTGGTAAAAGAACTTGTAGAAAGTGTAGAAAAAGAGAGAAAATGTCAATAAAAGTGACTAAAATGTGAAAAGATGTCGTAAAAAAAGCTTTAAAAATTTGGGGAAAAACCTTCAAAAATTTCAAAAGGCTCAGAAAAAGTCGACAATATATATAATATATATACACATATATATATATATATATATATATATATATATATATATATATATATAATATATATATATATTAGGTGCATCAAAAAACACAATTCTTGAATTCTGATATGGCTGGGTGCTAAAAGTGTTCCAATATATGTAGAAACAACACATGCAAAATATTTTTCCAATACATGATGATTTAGGGGTGCCACCACACATCTGTTTTTGTTGGATAAAGTGGTAAACAGTGCTCAATGGTCGCCATGGAGATCTGAGGTAAACAATCAGTGAGGAACAGCACAAGCAGTGGACACCACCTCCATTGTGCACCCTACACTGGGACAGCAAGTTAACACCGATGCTCAGCAATGTGCGCCAGTTGGAGGAGCGTCTTACAGTGGTGGTTGGAGATGCAGAGCGGCTGAAACTGCTTGGTGTCCTAGCGTATACGAAGTAGACCAATGAGGCATGTGGAGTGATCAATGCCCGGTTGACATGCAAGTTGCTGCAGGACTGGTGCTGCACTGACCAGGTTGTGAACATGGCATTTGATACCACTGCGTCAAACACCGCCATCTCACAGCAGCCTGCGTTGCCATACAGCTCTCACTGGGCCGACCACTGCTTTGGTCTGGGTGCCGGCACCACATTGGTGAGGTCCTCCTGAACCAGGTTTTCACAGACCTGAAGGTGGAGTCATCACGCCGCCAGAGGTTACCTTGTTCACACATCTGAGAGAGAAAGCCAAAGTTCCCTACGCTCTTGCCAACCACCAGCTTGGCTGACCTCGCCAATAAGGATTGCTGGTTTGGGATGCACCAGCTGCACATTGATCCAGAATTTATGTCTCTTGATGTGAAGGAATGGGCAACCAATGCTGCGTTCAAAAAAAGTGAGGTCAATGTATGTGCAATGAACGTGGTCAATGACTGTGCCGAGCGTGGTCAATGACTGTGCCGAGCGTGGCGTCAAGCTCACGTCCGACTTCGTCGCAGTGGCCAGGAAGGAGCAGCACCTGCAGAATGTGCTGCAGGCAGTTGAACATGACCGCAGCCAACAGCCAAACCTTCGCCACTGCAAACGCAAGCTAATGCCTGAATAGGACGGTTACTCTTGGGTGGCAGGTAGGGAGACATATCTGGGGGGAGACACACTGGCTAGGTTCAGAGTTCAGGTTCCATTTCCTCTCTTTCTCCCTGGTGATGTTGCTCAGTGGAGCGGACTCTGGCACAGACTGAGCAATTGTTTGAAAGTTTAGTTAGTGTCAGCTCTTACCATTAGGCCCTGTTAGTTGCCAGTGAATTAGCCACTAGAGAGGGTTTGTTCTTTTAAGTGTGTCAGTATCGCTCCTTGTGTTTAACAATAAAGTCAATTAAACTTTATATGTGTGTCCGACATCCATAACTGCTGCACAAAACTCAGGGTAAGGCCACGTGAGGCCACCTCCATTCATTTTGTCTATAGGACAAATGAATGGAGAATCTTCAAAGTTGAATTCTGAGAAATGCCCAAGTTGCCCAAAGGGCAAACATACAACTTTTACTTTGATAACCCTATAGAACATGTTACTGTATAAAAGTTCAGGTCAACCTTTTGGCAATTAGACTAAAAATTGCCCATTTTTCGAAATTTCACAAAAGTTCATGTGTTCGGTGGCACCCCTAAATCTCAATGGAATTCCTCAAAACTTTGCAAAAGTCATTTTTATGTTAATTGGAACAAAATTTAATGCCAGCCAAATTGATATTTTGAAATTAAAATTTCCCATTCAAATTTGATGCACCCTAATATATATACATACATATATATACAAATATTTACACCCACGTGAAAGGTCAAATTAAATGTTAACCGCACAGCTGCACTGGTGGAAAAAGCTTCCTGATTCTCGCACATGTCTGACTCTAAAACCGGCTTCTCTGGCTTCTCTAAAGATCACCAACGTCTCCTTAACCGTGGTATTCAAACACGCCCGCCTCCGCGCTTTCCCCGTCGCTGAGTAATGGACAATCTTCTGCCACGCCAGTTGCATTCATGTACCAGCTGAGAAATGGCTTTGCATAGTGTATTTGCATGTGGGACGGATGACTGCAGCTTACATCAGTCTGGCAACATAACCTCAAGCACCCTGACTCTAATATATCACCGTCATATACATATATATATATATATGTATGTTTTATTGAATGGTATTTTTGGGTTTTTTTTTTACAACCTGGACCCAATTGTCCCATGCATTGGTGTCTAAGTGAATCTTTGAAACTGGTCCAGTATTGAGCTAGAACGCCGTGCTGCAATGCAATGTAATCATAATGCACATTGCCAGTTTCCGTCGACTAAAAGTGTTGTTTTTGTCTGACAGGCTCAGATTATAAATAAATATATAAATTATTATTATTATTATTATTATAAGTGCCTGACAACATTATGGAAAGGATCCCTACTGAGATAGACCTTGTTATTAAAGAGTAAGATCCTGTTAGTTTAACATGAAGCAGACTTAACACCATCTCCAACACACCAGACTCCATTTAAATAATCAGGACTTTTAGCATTTATAGAGCAGCATATCTCCACCAGACTCCATGTAAATAATCAGTACTTTTAGTGTGTATAGAGCAGCAGATCTCCACCAGACTCCATGTAAATAATCACTACTTTTAGCGTGTATAGAGCAGCATATCTCCACCAGACTCCATGTAAATAATCACTACTTTTAGCGTGTATAGAGCAGCATATCTCCACCAGACTCCATGTAAATAATCAGTACTTTTAGCGTGTATAGAGCAGCATATCTCCACCAGACTCCATGTAAATAATCACTACTTTTAGTGTGTATAGAGCAGCATATCTCCACCAGACTCCATGTAAATAATCACTACTTTTAGTGTGTATAGAGCAGCATATTTCCACATGTAAATGGGTGAATTAAGAGTTTATTTCAACCGGACCAGAGTGGTGAAGACAAACCAAGACGGCTTTTGATGAGTTACAATTTGTCTGACACCATTTGTGTACGAAAGGGAAAGTTTTGTGTAACAATAACATCTATTCAATGCAACAAGCTCACAAAAAACACTATGGCCCCCATCTCCGGGATACTGCTGCTGTGCCACAGAAATGTTCCTGGTGGCACAGAGTCGGTTAGACGTGACGGTCTCGCAGGATAAACAGCTCTGAAACCCTCGGGTAGTCCCAGCCCCGTTAAAGGGGACGCTATGCAGTGTTGGCCATTTCTTTGCTGTTCTCTTGTTTTTTGCTTGCAGGTTTTTCTATGGAGTCCCCCCTGAAAGTTTCTCTATAGACCCCCCCCCCCTTACAGGTTTCTCTATAGCGCTCCCTACAGGTTTCTCTATTCTATAGAGCTCCCCTACATGTTTCTCTATAGAGCCCCCTACAGGTTTCTCTATAGAGCTCCCCTACATGTTTCTCTATAGAGCCCCCTACAGGTTTCTCTATAGAGCCCCCGCCCCCTTACAGGTTTCTCTATAGCGCTCCCCTACAGGTTTCTCTATTCTATAGAGCTCCCCCTACATGTTTCTCTATAGAGCCCCCCCTACAGGTTTCTCTATAGAGCTCCCCCTACATGTTTCTCTATAGAGCTCCCCTACATGTTTCTCTATAGAGCCCCCTACAGGTTTCTCTATAGAGCTCCCCCTACATGTTTCTCTATAGAGCCCCCCCTACAGGTTTCTCTATAGAGCTCCCCTACATGTTTCTCTATAGAGCCCCCCCTACAGGTTTCTCTATAGAGCTCCCCTACATGTTTCTCTATAGAGCTCCCCTACATGTTTCTCTATAGAGCCCCCCCTACAGGTTTCTCTATAGAGCTCCCCTACATGTTTCTCTATAGAGCCCCCTACAGGTCTCTATAGAGCTCCCCTACATGTTTCTCTATAGAGCCCCCTACAGGTCTCTATAGAGCCCCCTACATGGTTTCTCTATAGAGCCCCCCCTACATGTTTCTCTATAGAGCTCACCTACAGGTTTCTCTATTCTATAGAGCTCCCCCTACATGTTTCTCTACAGACCCCCTACAGGTTTCTCTATAGAGCTCCCCCTACATGTTTCTCTACAGACCCCCTCCCTACAGGTTTCTCTATAGAGCTCCCCTACAGGTTTCTCTACAGAGCCCCCGCTACAGGTTTCTCTATAGAGCCCCCCCTCTACAGCTCCTATGTTGCCTTGTGCCTGACCCCTCCCTCGGTCAGTCTGCCGTTTCGGCTCAGCCATGACGACAGTGTGAATAACTCCGTCGCTACCCTGTTAGCCGCTTCCTGAAACAGCGTTACGTGTGCAGCGCCGTGAAGCACGTCGTTACGTCGGATACCTGATACCGCGCGATACTTCCTGACGCTGAAGACGGCGACTCGCCGGCCCAAAGTTGCAAGGCTGGTTTTTCCGCTTACAGGCGCTACGAGGGAGCGAGACAACCACCATTTTAAAAAAAAAAGTCATATAACCAATCCAATGAAGCTGGTCAGTTAAGCTAAAATAAACTGCATTGTTCCCCTTTAAAGCAAAAGGTTAATCCTGTGATGTGCTTAAGGTCTGATCCCAACGGCTGGGTGAACGGCTGGGACTGTTTAGAGGAGTAGAGAGTCCCCCGGGGGGGGAGATATTCATCTGTTTACATATCTCCCACAATGGGATCTAACATGTGTTCATCGGGGACAGATCTGGCAACCGGAAACATGGCCCGGAGCCAAATTTCCATGAGTGTAAGAGCCCTCCCCCTGCAATGTAACCCAGCAGAGGCTCAAATTAGAAAAGTTAAATTACAGTCTGTTCTCTTTAACCCTCTGATGTCTGAGGGCATTTATAATATATATATATATATATATATATATATATATATATATATATATATATATATGATTACATAAAATAAAGGAAACGCATTGAATGAGAAGGTGTGTTCAAACTTTTGGCCTGTACTGTTAACAGGCCTCTTCTTGAAGAGATGAAATCATATGAGCAATTTGAAGAGATTATTTAAAATGAATATATTATAGAGCTAGAAACAGGAAAAGGATTTAAAGTGATATTATTGCATAATGCCTGTATGGTTCCTTGGCATCTATATACTAAGTGTAGTTTGGATGTGTTATTATTTAATCTGCTATATAGATAGAAGGTAAAGAAAGCAGAAGAAAGGGAAGAAAAGGAACAAAAACAGTGTAAATGTGTGTATATATATGTATATTAAGTGAAGCGTAAGATTTTGTATTTACTAAAAGGATGAAAGTAGAGAAAGGGGGGAAAGTAGGACCTGAGAAGTTGTGTATTAACTTCTTCCTTCTCCTTTTTGAATGTGGGAATTTTTTGTTTGAATGACTTTTAATCATTTTTGGAAGATTGTGCTGAGAAGTACATGACCTTATATATCTGTCATTTTAATTATGTAATGTATGCATGAATGCATGTATATATATTTAGATTTTTGTTCAAAATAAACTACTACTACTAACTTCTTTGTGTGTTTTTAAATCACGTCTTTAAACCCTCCTCGTCTCTGTGGCCTCTGACACGCAGTAAGACGTCGACTTCATTTACTGCCTTTAATTATTTAGTTTAATTGCTTTTATTGTGCAGGTGTTATTTTTACTTGTGTTGTAATGTTGTGTTTTTGTATTTTTCTGTACAGCACTTTGGTCAACTTTGGTTGTTTTAACCCCTCATGTTGTCCTTGGGTCAAATTTGACCCATTTTCAGTTATTAGTATTATTTTTTGGCACAAAAAATGGGCCGTCAAAATAAGTGCTGAAAATGTCAACAATATAATAATTAAAAAACTTCAAAAAAAGCACCCACAATGTTAAAAAAGTGACAAAAATGTCAGAAAAAATGATAATAATGTTGAAAAAAGTGACCATTTTCATGGTTGACGGGAAGACAACACAAGGGTTAAAGTGCTTAACAAATAAAGTTGAATTGGGTTGGATTATATACAAGTTTTATATATATTTCTGAATTCTCTATTTAGGGGTATTTTGCATTAAACCTGATCTCTGTGTTTCATAACAACATGCTCAGAAAAAACTTAGCTTTCTGTATATATTGAGGCCCAAATTCGTTCCAGAGGAATGTGTAAAGAGATAATTCTGCCTTAAAGCTATAAAGTTGTTGATGTATATGTAAAACATACAGACACTCTAAATGTGTTGGTGCTTGAAAGGAATTAAAAGTATTGGGTTCGCCTAAGTCGAGTAATATAGGAATAAAATAGTAAATAAATGTATAAAATATCATTTTTTTTTAATATTGCTTTTTGAGTCGGAGGGTTGTCAAACATCGCCGGAGCGTCATTTGTCCTCAGAGGTTAAATCTAGGGCCGCAACTAATAATAATTACTTTGATTGTTGATTAATTCGTTGCATTGTTTCTCTAAAATGTGAGAAATGTGGATCAGTGTTAACGCTGTTCTGTCTGAATGTGTTTTATAGTTTTGTATTTGTGTTTATAGGACTTCCCCATAGAAAATTATATGCTTCATCTCATCAGATCGTTCCACAACCCAAGAAGACGTCCTCAGATGTCTTGTTTTGGCCACAACTTGTTCACATTTAACAAGCTGGAATCAAAAGACGGTCCACAAAGGACTAATTTATATAAATAATAGGAGACAAGGTAGAGGCTGCAATCACTTTTTGGCAATTGGGAATAAAAGGACTAGATTGGTTAATCTGGGGCAGACACCAGACGCCTGCCGATACAATATCATCACAATACTTACGCCACAATACGATATTATTGCGATTTTTTTACACATATTGCTATATTCTGCGATATATTGCAATTTATAACCTTTTTTCCAACTTCTAATTTTTCCCCAATTCACATTATATAATATATAATACCAGATCCATACTTGGCGCCTGTGTATTGATACAGTATCGCCACTGAAAGTATCACGATACGATGCTGAATCGATTTTTTTTGTTATGACTTTGTATTAATATCCACTTAGTATAAATAAGCAGCTGTTGAGAGCTTCCAGTTGGGCATTTTCCGTACTATTCTGTAGTGGAAAATAGGGGCAGGGGAAAAAATCGATACAGCATCGTATCGCAATATTTTCAGTGGCAATACTATATCGATACACAGGCGCCAAGTATGGATGTTTCATTATATATTATATATTATATATGTAATGGTCAGTTTGTCCCATTTTGCAGCAATATAATTGAAGTGATATGAACAAACAAGAGAAATGTTATTGCGGAATATTGCAATATGTTTAAAATCGCAATAATTCTGAATAAATCGTATTCTGGGGGTTAAGTATCGTGATGATATCGTATCGGGAGGCGTCTGGTGATTCCCCCCCCCCCCTAGTGGAAACTGTCTCCTTGTGTTCACAAGTAAAAATTAACTTTTATATAACTTCAGTGGTCTCTGTCTATTCTTGAAAATAAGAGTATTCTAACATGTATAACATATTATAAAGACTAATTATTTCTCTTATTAGCCTATAACAGCACTAATCCTGCAGCCTGATGTAGTTTTGTAGTTTTTGTAGTTTCTCTCCTACCTTCCAGTCTAATAACAGTATTCTAACATGTATAACATATTATAAATTATTTCTCTTATTAGCCTATAACAGCACTAATCCTGCAGCCTGGTGTAGTTTTGTGGTTTTTGTAGTTTCTCTCCTACCTTCCAGTCTAATAACAGTATTCTAACATGCATAACATATTATAAAGACTAATTATTTATCTTATTAGCCTATAACAGCACTAATCCTGCAGCCTGGTGTAGTTTTGTAGTTTCTCTCCTACCTTCCAGTCTAATAACAGTATTCTAACATGTATAACATATTATAAAGACTAATTATTTCTCTTATTAGCCTATAACAGCACTAATCCTGCAGCCTGGTGTAGTTTTGTGGTTTTTGTAGTTTCTCTCCTACCTTCCAGTCTAATAACAGTATTCTAACATGCATAACATATTATAAAGACTAATTATTTATCTTATTAGCCTATAACAGCACTAATCCTGCAGCCTGGTGTAGTTTTGTGGTTTTTGTAGTTTCTCTCCTACCTTCCAGTCTAATAACAGTATTCTAACATGTATAACATATTATAAAGACTAATTATTTATCTTATTAGCCTATAACAACACCAATCCTGCAGCCTGGTGTAGTTTTGTAGTTTCTCTCCTACCTTCCAGTCTAATAACAGTATTCTAACATGTATAACATATTATAAAGAGTAATTATTTCTCTTATTAGCCTATAACAGCACTAATCCTGCAGCCTGATGTAGTTTTGTAGTTTTTGTAGTTTCTCTCCTACCTTCCAGTCTACTTACATTGTCAAAGAGCGAACCGACGTTCGCGGTGACAAGCAGCACATCAGTGTACGTTTCCATGTTTCCTTCACCACCTTCACAAGGAAACTGTCGCCAAATGACAGGCAGCCAGACAGGCCTGCACCAGATACTCTCCAGCGGCTTATAAAGGCTTAATGTGTGAGCTCAAAATCGCGACTATACTAGCTATACCGCTCAAACACACCAGCATCTCACTGGCGATACCGCGTCGCTTCTGGTTCAACCTGTTGTGGTTGTTATGGCGGGCTGTCGTGTCCGGTCGTCATCTTCATATGCCAAATCCATCGTCGAGTTAGTTAGTTTAATAGCCTACATGCGTGGATTTCCACCTCCTCTTTGGGTTAATTGGACTAGTGGCTTCTTAGCGGACTTAAAGCAGCATGTGCACGGCGCATCTGCTGCCTGCTGCTGCCTTGACAAACGCTCAGAAACCCGGACCAAGCTGCCAGTCAGGCAGCGCTGGGTTTATGAACCCCGGTGCTCCGCCTCCGCCCTTCTACTGCCACTCTTCCTTAAGTTGTAATATCGCCGCTGAGAGTGTAATAACCATGGATAAAGAACATCAGTTAGACAGTTATCCCAATACGTATGGAATTATGTCAAATCAACTGTTTTATATCTATGGTAATAACCTCCTCTGAAGATAATCCAGAGTATTAACTGAGATAATCCCACAATATTTGATTGCCATGGAAACCTGTCCGTTTGCAAGTGCCAACGGGTCCTGGGAAAGATTGCGGAGCAGCTAAACTAGCTAATTTCAAATAAATGAAGTAATTATGATTTGATTAAAAGAATCTGTCAGCTATAACACCTGAACACAGGAATTAGAAACATATATAGCTTAAAGTAATCAATAATACACGAAAGATAGAAATAGCTAAAAAAAAATAAAAGGGTTAGCTAAAGGGTTAGCTAAAACTAGCCTACTAGCCTAAAAAGGGTTAGCTAAAACTAGCCTACTGACTAACGAGTTCAAATAGTTAGCTAAAACTACTAAAGAGTTCACACAGTTAGCTAAAACTACTGACTAAATAGTTCAGATAGTTAGCTAAAACTACTAAATAGTTCACATTGTTAGCTAAAACTACTGACTAAATAGCTCAGATAGTTAGCTAAAACTACTGACTAAACCCTAACCCTAACGGTTAAAACATTCAGCTTCACTCCTAGCTTTAGTAGTAGTAGTGGTAGTAGTAGTAGTAATAGTGGTAGTGGTAGTAGTAGTAGTGGTAGTAGTAGTGGTAGTAGTAGTAGTAGTAATAGTGGTAGTAGTAGTAGTAGTAGTAGTAGTAGTAGTAGTAGTGGTGGTAGTGGTAGTAGTAGTGGTGGTAGTGGTAGTAGTTGTAGTAGTACCAAAGATCCTCTATACTCTAAAATATCTAAACCGTCTTTGGTAGTATGATTGCTGAGTAGTTGTATAAAAAGGTAACAATATCCACTTGTATGTGATGAAGAGGGTTAAACATTAGGAACAAACACTGGGAACTGATGAAGAGGTAACATCTTACAGGGCTGTAGGGGAACCTCAGACTAAAAAGGTGGGGAACCACTGCAACAGGGACCCTATTGAATACTATTTTATAACAATAATGACTGTAGACGATGATATAAAACACAGATGTATATTAAACTACTCATTCCAATACTTGAAAGGACTCTCAGCTCAGCACTCAACGTACCGCGCTCATCTGTGAAGTCTCAACAGGAAGTTATTTGTTTTCTGTGAACATCTTTTCTTTAAATCATAATATCCTTCCACTGAGGACTGTTTGCTTTCGCTTTTAACCCTCGTGCTGTCTTCCCGTCAAAATTGAAAATCAACACTTTTGTTGACGCTTTTTATCAATGTTTTTTTTAATTTTTCTTACGTTTTTGTCCCTTTTTCAACACATGTGATGCTTTTTTTTCAATGTCATTTTTTTTACGTTTTCAACACTACGCAACAATAAGTTATTAACTTTAGTATTACAGTTATTTTTGGAATTTATGGTCAATAAACCTAATTTATAGGAAATTATACCTAATATTTGAGTTAGAAAAGCAGAAATTAGGAATTATTGAGACTAAAATTAAAGGAATGGATGTTGATGATAATCACAGACTGGAATATGTCAACTTTTACTCTCAATACTATTTCAAAAACACTTCAATTTGGTTTCAAATGCTATAAAATTGAATAAGACGCCCCAAAATTAATGAAAGTAGAGATTTGTACTTGGCAAAGAGCGTTGTGTGGAATCAATCATGTTATTTTGGGGAATTAAAAAGAACATTGATATAGGACAACATGAGGACAACATGGGGACAACATGGGGACAACATGAGGGCAACATGAGGGCAACATGAGGACAACATGAGGACAACATGAGGACAACATGAGGGCAACATGAGGACAACATGAGGACAACATGAAGACAACATGAGGGCAACATGAGGACAACATGAGGACAACATGAGGACAACATGGGGACAACATGAGGTCAACATGAGGGCAACATGAGGGCAACATGAGGGCAACATGAAGACAACATGAGGACAACATGAGGGCAACATGGGGACAACATGAGGACAACATGAGGGCAACATGAGGGCAACATGAGGGCAACATGGGGACAACATGAGGACAACATGAGGACAACATGGGGACAACATGAGGGCAACATGAGGGCAACATGAGGACAACATGAGGACAACATGAGGGCAACATGAGGGCAACATGAGGACAACATGAGGACAACATGGGGACAACATGAGGACAACATGAGGACAACATGGGGACAACATGAGGGCAACATGAGGACAACATGAGGACAACATGAGGGCAACATGAGGACAACATGAGGGCAACATGAGGGCAACATGAGGACAACATGAGGGCAACATGAGGGCAACATGAGGACAACATGAGGACAACATGGGGACAACATGAGGGCAACATGAGGACAACATGAGGGCAACATGAGGACAACATGAGGACAACATGAGGGCAACATGAGGACAACATGAGGGCAACATGAGGGCAACATGAGGGCAACATGAGGACAACATGAGGACAACATGAGGGCAACATGAGGACAAGATGAGGACAAGATGAGGGCAACATGGGGACAACATGGGGGCAACATGAGGGCAACATGAGGACAACATGAGGGCAACATGAGGGCAACATGAGGGCAACATGAGGACAACATGAGGACACCATGAGGACAACATGAGGGTTAATTGTTCTCAGTATCTGTTTTACAACTGGAAAGCCTTCACATTATATGGGCTAACAAGAAGGATCTTATCTCCATGACTTTGCCTCTCATGTCTTTATGTACATTGCGACCACTGCACAGCCCATGCAGGGCTCTTGCGTAAAGTCATCAGTGGGACTAGTTCTGTTTTTATGTACATGACGTAGAGTTATATATTATATAGTCATATTCTCTAGAACAGCCTTCCTCCTACAGCTTCCAGTCATCACAACAAGTAACCACAATATTTAACGCAGATCCGGTAGCTCTCTTCTCTATTCAGGGGATGAACTACGTATCCCTTTATCAATTTCTAATGTATAACATTAGTTATATTAAATTAGATATTGTTACTTTTTCATACAACTTAACTGTCAATATTTAGGTTGGTTTGGTCAGCAATTGTACTACTACTACCACTACCACCACTACTACTACTACCACTACTACCACTACCACCACTACTACTATCACTAATACCACTACTACTACCACTACTACTACCACTACCACTAATACCACTACTACTACCACTACCACTACTACTATCACTAATACCACTACTACTACCACTACCGCTACTACTACCACTACTACTACTACCTCTACTACTACCACCACCACTACCACTACTACTACTACTACCGCTACTACCACTACTACTACCACTACTACTACCGCTACCACTACTACTACTACCACTGCTACTACCACCACTACTACTACTACTACTACCACTGCTACTACTACTACCACTGCTACTACCACCACTACCACTACCACTACTGCTACTACTACTACTACCACTGCTACTACTACTACCACTGCTACTACTACTACCACTACTACCACCACTACTACTACTACTACCACTACCACTACTACTACTACTTGGGAGTGAAGGCTTCAACTGTTCAGTCAGTAGTTTTAACTATTCAGCCGCTTATACATTATTTTTAGCTATTTCTACCATTCATGTATTCATACTTATAGCTACCTGTTCAAAATGCTCGTGTTCAGGTGTTACAGCCAATAAATTATTATAAGGAAATCAGAATTTAGATTTCCTTCTCTCTGACCTTTTCTCCCTACCCACCCCTCCAACTCCTACCCCCAGGTTTTTTTTAGGTTTTTTTTAGTAATTTAGTATTCAGCATGTATTTATTCTCTGGTATGATTAATGTGGACTATGTATTATTGTATGTTGTGTTTGAAAGTGCCTGAAGTTCCCTCACAGGAAAAATAAAGTTATTTTGATTTAATTTGAAATTAGTTACTCCACATTATCTCCAAGTACCCGCCCCTAGCAGAAGTACCCCCTTGGTTGGGAGTCACTGTGGTGGAGCATGGAGCTGTAAGAGTCTTATTCGGAGTGGATGGATCTGTGACGTCCAGCAGGCGGAGGTCCAGCCCGGGGTGAAGCTAGGCTTGCTTGGGGAGGGGGTCTGACTTCAGCTCTCCATAGTGCCGTTAGTGAGCCGCTCAACCATTTCACAGCCACTCTCCTCCCGGCTTCCTCTTACGCCTCCCCTGAGCACTGTGTGCTTTATTCTCCAGCTGTCAACAGATCCATTTGAAACCATTTCAATAGAAAAACAGAAGAATGCCGTCGTGTCCGTCACCGGTTCGGAAACAAAGAAAGTTAAAGGGGGAAACCTTTCTGAATGAGCCGAGGCAGTGGATTGCAGCCGGTGTGAGGAGAGGCCTGGGTTTTTGATGAAGCTGCTGCAAAAGAATCAGGAGCACACATTAATGGAAAGAGATATTATTTAGACCAGATCCTGAGTACATTGTACACCAGGGAATAAACACAAAATGTTCAAAATGTTGCTCTCAACCCTCATGGCAGACTGTGTTATAGCAGCTTGGTGCCCAGTGGATAATAATCAGATAGGAAATGTTATTCAGAGTCCTGGGCTGGCTTGCCAAGAATAGCACGGAAAAAACAACAAGTATGGAGCCAAAACAGTCAATTCTAAAAATATGGAATGAGAAACGCTTTGGTTTTGGAAAATATTTGTCAGTAAAAAGGAAAAGAACATAAACTTTTATAATAAATATATAAAAACTCTTAATTTGTAGTCTTAATGGCAAATATTTAGCAACGGGACAGCTTGACTCTGTTGAGCTCTTTCTAAAGTTTGGAGTTCAACTGTGTAGTTGTAGTCCAACTGAATAGTTGTAGTCCAACTGAATAGTTGTAGTCCAACTGAATAGTTGTAGTCCAACTGTGTAGTTGTAGTCCAACTGAATAGTTGTAGTCCAACTGAATAGTTGTAGTTCAACTGTGTAGTTGTAGTCCAACTGAATAGTTGTAGTTCTACTGTGTAGTTGTAGTCCAACTGAATAGTTGTAGTTCAACTGTGTAGTTGTAGTTCCTATGACTTTGTTTTAAATGTCCAACTTGAATTTAATGTTTTGCTAAATAAGTGTTTTATTCTACACAAAATCTTTAAATGTGACTGTAAACTGTATACTGTACACAGAAATGAAAAAGTAATAAAAAAGTATTAAAATATTGTACTTGAGTAATATTTCATCAAAGTATTGGTACTTTTACTTAAGTACAAGTGAAATTACCTATATCTGAAAAATTACTTAAGTGAAAGTAATAAGTAATGAAAGTAATAAGTAGTTCATTCAAAATGTACTTTAAGTAAAAGTTACTTAGTTACATTAATAAAAACTGTAAAACAGGGCGGGGGGGGGGGGAAATCACTCCCATGTAGTGAAAATAGGACAAGGGGTCCGCTAGCATTTCTCTGAAGTCTCTGGACCGTCGACCCAGCTCCATCTCGTTCTCAGTCTCCAACAGAAAGACTTGGTAGGCGGCCTATTGTGCTACCGACTCTTGCTTTACTACTCCAATTACACATTCAATTTAATTTTAACGTCACTTACACTGCAATATTGTTTCTTGTATCATGGCCGCACTTTAAAATATACTTTAAAATACCTTTATTTGACGCCATTCTGCTTACTTTCTGTCTACCTTATAATTATTGTTTATTGTTTGCCTGTATTTCTTGTGTTTACTTGTTTGTGTGTTTTTTTGCTGTATAGAAGAAAATGCTGCTGCTGTAATAAGGAAATTTCCCCGTTGTGGGATAAATAAAGTATAATCTAATCTAATCTAATCTAGACGCTGCGTCGTCACTGTAGTGGCTCCACGCGTCATTTTCTTTCCTTTCTTTTGGTTTTTGTTAGTCAAAGTATTTGTTTGTTTTTTTTACTCAGTAACAGATGGGATTTGTAATGTAGCGAAATACAATACTCACTCAAAACGTAAACAAGTACATTTAAAATGACCGATTTTAAAAACTACTTGATACACAATACACAACAAAACTACTCAGCACAGTAATGTAAGTGAATGTATTTCGTTACTTTCCACCTTTGGAAATGTATGTATACATATATTAAAGACAGCAGATATTTCTTTGAAATACTAGACTATTGTATCTAAAATACTGTGAACCTCACGGCAGCCATGTTCTGAGACTTCTAGTTTCATATGCTTCTGTAGGAACAAGCTTCTCTCCATCTGTATGCAACCTCATCCCATTAATGCATGTTACTAACTCGACTTCTTCCCTTTCCTGGAGTCTTGTGCTCTCTCGCCCCTCTCCTCTCTCCTCCTATTGGTTCCTGCAGGTGTTTCTGGCTCTGGATCTGTGAGTCTGGATCTGTGAGTCTAGATCTGTGAGTCTAGATCTGTGAGTCTAGATCTGTGAGTCTAGATCTGTGAGTCTGGATCTGTGGTTGCAGTCACCTGCTGCCTCCATGTTCCTGCTCAGCACCCTCTGCTACAATTCTCCATGTCTCTCTCTCTCTTTCTCTATCTGTCTCTTTCTCTCACCCACAACCGGTCGAGGCTGATGACCGCCCACCCTGAGCTCCAGGTTTCTGCCTCTTAAAAGGAAGTTTTTCCTTCCCTCTGTGTCCTAGTGCTCGCTCTTGGTGGGAATTGTTGGGTTTCTGTAAATAACATCCCAGAGTCCGGTCTAGACCAGCTCTTTATGGAAAGCGCAGTGAGATAACTGTTGTTGTGATTTGGTGCCATATAAATAAAATTGAATTGAAAATCCCTTTGTGCATCACAGGAAAACTAACATGATCGACGGTGTGAGAAGCAGAAAGAAACCCTGAAGTCAAAGGTAGTCACATTCTTGAACATTTAATTTGGATGAACAGATTGGACACAATCTAAATGACGAATGTCCCTGATAAACGGTAAAGTGGAGGGATGAGGGCCTCAGGGAGAACCGGCCCACGGCTGTCCACTGTGATCCTCATCTCCAGCAGAGGCTGCCAAGTACAGGAAAGAGCACTGATGATAGGGAGGGGAATAAAGACAATAGCTTTCATAGTTAAATTCAAATAAATTAGGCAAGGGAGTCACTGCAATAGCAGGAAGCCAATGTAACATAATGCCTGTTAGGAAGTATATTAATAAGAATATGTATTAGATAATTCTCATTATAACTACATTAAAAGCCCTATTTCACACAGAATGATCAAAGTCTGTATTTTACTCAAATGTACTGATTTTTTCCCTCAATACAATGCCTCAATGTCAATGTCAAGGCCGAGTCAAAACTTTCATTCATAAATGCCAACGCAGCCAATACGACTCTGAATCACAGAGACGGGACTATAAAAAAAAAATATCACCACACCACCTCGGTGTTTGGCAGATTCACACGGGATTAATATTATAGACAACCTCCACAAATTACTACAATTTACTAGAGGTCCCTCCCGTGTGAATAGGACTTCAGGAGACCAATTGCGACTGTCTTTGTCCTATGTTACTATCTGTGTGCCATGGGCCTCTAGAGGGACAATGCTTAAAGCATCCCAAATAAAATCCTAATGAATGGACTATAAACCCTTTTACTCCAGTTCTGCTGCCTTATTAGCTGGAACATCACTCAGTAAACCTCCATCAGAGTAACTGTGGGTGCCCAATTTCAATTTCATAACGTGAGGATTTAAACATTCAACGGAAGAAAACAGACAACACAACAAGAGCTGATCTGCAATGAGACTCCTATAGTGACCACATGTGTCAATACAAGTCTTAATGTAAAACACAAAGTTGAAAATACGTTAAAACCTTTTTTTTTCCTCTTGGAAAAAGCCCATAAAAATATCTCAAATGTAACAAAATCTGGCATTGTGCTCTAAATCATGGACACACGCCAGTCATGCAAAACCCCAACTCAGTCACAGGTTTTAGCTTTAAAACAGACTAGTTCTCTACATTATCTCTCTTCTATATCCCAGGTATAATCAGCTCTGTAACTTTACCACAGTGTGATACAAACATGACAGTAAAATGACGATGAAAATGTTGAAACTACCAAACAAAGACAGTAACTCAATGATATATAACAATACAAGTTTTCCCCTCACAAGACTGCCAACAAAGAAGACAAGGCTCCTTTTCTGTGTGCACTTATTCTCATTCTAATGCGAGCAGAGCTTCAGTCAAGCTATTCCCACAAAGGGCAGCAGAGTCCGAATGACCCGTAACAGCGACGCAGTCAAAGAGCTCCAGTAGAGAGAGGCCGACTGTCTGTTAAGAGTCCCAGGTGCCCAGGTGGGTCACTGAGCCGGTCCGCCCCCACACGGGGCCTTCAGGAGCGACTGCGGTCCTCTGGGGTGCCCACCAGCATTTTACTGTACAGCTTCTGCTGCTCTTCTTTAAAGGTATCTTTTACTTTTCCTCGCTTCAATCCTCCGTCCCTACAAACGGGAAAGTGGGAAATTAGTGACAACAACAAATGAAGTAGCAGACAATTACGCAGTTTACAGCTTCTTAGCTGACTAGGTTCAACAAAGCAACGAAATGCAGACTTAATACCAGGGCTGAACGATTTGGGAAAAAACTCTAATTGTGATTTTTTAAAGTTAAGCTAAAGTTCAATATTGACTATGTAACAGATAAAACATGTCATGGAGCATTATAACATGAGACACGCCATCAAAACGGCTCCATCTTCTTCAGGCCTCCAGACTAACTTTTCATCTTGGTTGCACTGGTGCGCCTTACTTTTTTAATTAGGTGCACCAACACAAAATTTAGATGCACCCAAATCTTTCCTCGCGTCGCCGTTAACGCCACAATTTCAAGGTTAACTTTATATCGTGCTCATATACTTGTATATATTTCAGAAATGATTTTAAACAAGAATAAGGTGTAGGTAAATACTTTTTTATTTGAAGCACAATTATACTGTATATATATATATATATATATATATATATATATATATATATATATATATATATATATATATATATATATAAAATGCTACTGTTTAAAAGTGCTTCCCTGAACTGAGACTCAGAGTCTTATAGCTGGTCCCCCCTTGCTGTTGCATGCCCCTCCGATGGCCAACACCTGTAATTTGACCTTCTTCCCCTTTGGCCTTGGCTAAACCAGCTTGCCACACTCCCTAGCATCAAAATCACCGCTCAGGCACACGCATTTCATAGCGTCCTACCCTCCTCCTTCCACTGCGCATGAGCTGCAGATAAGTTTCCTCCCCTTCCCCCCCCTCTTCACACGCGCTCTGTCGTGCACAGCTCTCCCGTGTGGGGGGGAGGGGCTTAGGAGAGCGATAAGCGATGGGCTTTAGTGGAAAGGGGGGAGGGACTGAGAAGTCAGTAGTAAGTCCTGGATCTTCACAATCCTACCTACAGCACCTTTAAGTGGAAGAAACCATTGCACTGAATAAGCGGCATCTTACCACAGGAGGTCGACCAGTCCACCTTGCCTGGCTATTGCAGCCTTTACACGATTGGCAAACTGTACGGCATCTTCATCCGCCTGTTGGAGAAGATTAGCATAAACACAGGCATAACAAGTCATTTACAGCATAGTTATTATCAAATATAAAAGCAATTCTCCTTGAATTGCAAGTGCTGAATGCAGACCCCCTAGGAAGGGCGCTGGGTTTTCAAGAAAATTAAACAGTGAAATTGCAACTCCCGGCTCGTCATGTGATGCCCTCTGGTGACAGAGACGTCTGTCAGGCCGCCTGCACGCTGCCAGGGTGGCGTGAGCGTGGTGTTTGTTGTGTGGCGTTTTCTGTCTTTACACCAGAAACGTGTCTGTACACACTCTGTATGTTTCCCATTGATAAAATCAAATAAGAGCGTTCAACTTTATTTGTCAATATTTTTGTTTTTGTACATTTGTTTTCACAAATTTCTGTATATTTACATTTCCTGAGATAATAAAGTCCATGTTATCGTTTTATCAGAATTGAAATACAATTTAAAAAGGAGTTAATGTCATAAAAATGTCATTTATTAAATGTATTTGTGTCAAAATGACATAAAAACATCTTTTCGTATTCTATTTTGCCTGGAAATGCTTCCAACACGCTTGCGTGTCACGTGAAGAACAGGCGTCGGTTCTATTTCTAGCATGCACCCATATTCTGCCCGGCTGGAGCCACGCCTGAGACGTGCACGCCACGCAGGCGGTGTGCAGGAGACCTAAATCAGTGGATACATTTTTTTAGAGCGTCACAACCCTCAGACTTTGATCCATTCGGTCCGATAACATTTGGAAAGTCTAAAAGACACATTCAAGTTAGCGGATCGCGTAACAGGAAGTAGCTGGCTCGGCCAGCGGCGGTCTGCACTCATCCGGGTCGTTTTTGGTTCTCGTGCCACTGAGCACTCTCCAGGTGTTCTAATACATCCATGGTTAAATGCAGCATTGTCTATATAGATAGCGTTTCATTTCCGGGATTGCTCCACCAGATTTCCCTCATTTCGGCCAAATGTCCGTTACCTTCCGGTTGCTTTGTGTAATTTTAGACTCCGGTGGATTCATGAGGACTCTGGTTACCTGGTCCTCAGATCTCTGCAGGGTAAATCCAGACAGCTAGCTAGACTATCTGTCCAATCTGAGGACTATGGTTACCTGGTCCTCAGATCTCTGCAGGGTAAATCCAGACAGCTAGCTAGACTATCTGTCCAATCTGAGGACTATGGTTACCTGGTCCTCAGATCTCTGCAGGGTAAATCCAGACAGCTAGCTAGACTATCTGTCCAATCGGAGTTTTCTGTTGACGACTAAAACAACTTTTGAACGTACACGTTCCACCAAAACAAGTTCCTTTCCGAGGCTATTTTGCAGCGGCACCGTGGCTCCGTCCGGCGCATAGCAACACCCAAGACGACTGTGATTGGTTAAAAGAAATGCCGATAAACCAGAGCATGAGAGACTAAATGCAGCAAAACGATTAGTCCTGCCTATATGTTGAAAAAAGTAATGTGTTGGGCAGCCTAGAGTTATCGATGGAGTCTCACCTCTCTGGACATGGGGGGAAGGTACCACACGCTGCAGACGATGGCCCAGCTGCTCATCATACGTAACAGGTAGTTGACCATCCCAAACTTACTGCTGTTCCAGAAAGCGTCTCCAAATCGCGGGTCATACTGCAAGGATCGAAACACACCAGAATGAATAATCAATATAGGTATAGACACAATCACAGTGTCGATAACCTGGTTATAACGATAACCTCGGGGTAGGACGCTCCTGCGGCCCGTACATACAGGCTATCAGCGCTGAGCAGAAGGGGACGAGGAACAACTCGATAGACTCATGTCCTTCATCTAAAATGACAGTTTTTTTTTTAGCCTTTTTAAAGACCCTGAACAAATGGTTTTATTTCAGTTTGATTTGCATTGACAAATGATCTTATGGAAAGTTCCCCATGTTGATCTCTATGTATGGTGAAGGGTATGTGTTCTGTGAGTATGTATTTTAACATAGGGGGGTGTATACTTATGCCCCCTGTATTTTAACATAGGGGGGTGTATACTTATGCCCCCTGTATTTTAACATAGGGGGGTGTATACTTATGCCCCCTGTATTTTAACATAGGGGTGTATACTTATGCCCCTGTATTTTAACATAGGGGGTGTATACTTATGCCCCTGTATTTTAACATAGGGGTGTATACTTATGCCCCTGTATTTTAACATAGGGGGGTGTATACTTATGCCCCCTGTATTTTAACATAGGGGGGTGTATACTTATGCCCCCTGTATTTTAATATAGAGGGGTGTATACTTATGCCCCCTGTATTTTAATATAGGGGGGTGTATACTTATGTATTCTTATGTAAGCAGAGCAGACACCACAGATAGGACAGACACCTCCGGGTTTAACTTGATATCTTTAAACGTTACAGTTAAAGACGATTTCACTCATCTCGACTTACATTTGTCTACCTGGAAGTGATTTTGGTGTTAGCGCGATGTCATCGTTACCGTTAATGATTAGTTACATGTAGCAGATCATGACATCTCACAGAAGAAGGAAAGACTCACCTTTATGGCCACAGGGTAGACTGTGGCACCAATGTCAAAACTGCCTTTCTTAAACATCATAACTGACGTGTTGTTAATGCAGGTACCTGCGGATTTAGAGTATTCATTCATAAATACATATTTAAGTCTTTTTAAGGTCTTTTTAGGAAAACTAGATGACTGAAGTTTTATTATAAAGTCTTCCTGCATCACAATATTAAACATGCTCACCTTCTGGGAAAATGAGAATGGGCAGTTTAGTTTTATCTTCTACATGGTCACTCAATCTGCAACACAACAAGCATGTAAGTTATTATTAAAAATCTTTTGGAGATTCTTGAAGCCCAGTTCAAACCAAAGATTTGCGACCAGACGAGTTAAAACTTGAGACTATCTGCAAAACGCCGTCTGCAACGCTTTGAAACCGGCCGGTTTACAGCAAAGTAACGAGACATTAACTGCGTTTGACAGCGTTCCCGATCCCAGATATAGTGCTCTATATGGTGTGTTGGCCATTTTGTAGTGGTGTTCAAATTATTAAATTAATTTAATAATAACAGAAATCTCATTTCAGGAGGCCCCGGGGAAGACCTAGGACCAGATGGAGGGATTATATCTCCAACCTGGCCTGGGAACGCCTCGGGATCCCCCAGTCGGAGCTGGTTGATGTGGCTCGGGAAAGGGAAGTTTGGGGTTCCCTGCTGGAGCTGCTGCCCCCGAGACCCGATACCGGATAAGTGGATGAAGATGGATGGATGGATGGATTGGAGAAATCTAATTTGTTCGTTCCCTATTCCAGATTTATTTGTCAATCCACAGTACACTGTAGTACGAAATAACGTGCAAACTTCACAGCTTGAAAAAAAATACAGCACAGAAACAATTAAAAACACCGTAGATATTAGCTATATACATGAAAATAAATAAACGCATATATGGGTGTGCAGAGCCTGTAGTGATAAATATATAAATAAGTCTAAAAAACCTGAAAAATACAAATATCTAGATGTATACAGTTGGGAGTACAAATATCCATATTTAAAATAGTGCGGTAGAGAATAATATATAATACTATTTAATAAGCACTATATAGGGAATAGTGAGTGAGTGAATAAGGAGGTGCTTTTGAACACAGCTTGTGTATCATCTCCATAGCAACGACTCTGTATATCCGGTCTAACTTCAGGCTTTTCAAGCTTTTTTGTAGCTGGATATCATGTGGAGCAGCTTAAAATATGAACAGGATAGTGAGATACTTGCTACAGTCGCATTTCTAGTATTGATGAAAACGATTTTATTCATTTTTTACCGCTCCCTCTCTTCATTCACTCTCTAGCTCCCTCAACCATATACCACTTGTTGAGTCCATTTCAACCGGTCTTGTAACCGACTTGACGTGCCAACTTCGCTATGAGTTGATTGGCTGTTAAAACAGGTGGTGTGCCTTTCATCTTGTCGCGAATCTTTGGTCTGAACTTGGCTTAAGACACAAAATATTAGTAATATAAGTTTTACCCAACAGGCTGACACTCAAAATCAACATAAAAACTTACTTTGCAACAACTCGAACTGAAGGCAACAAAATCCTATAGACTGAGAGGGAAAACTGAACAATAACAAAACCTGGAATAAAAACAAAAGGTTGTAATTCTACCTTTTGGCCACTAGATGTCTGTCTTTGACTTCTGAGCGTTCAAACCAAATGTGTGGGCAGGCCTTGACCATGGATCTCTGAATGACCCCCATCAAGCCACCGTGAATTTGGCCAACCTGAAAACACACAACACAAATGTCATTTCAACAGACAAGGAGCTGCAATGGAAAGAAATGGACCCGTGTCAATGTGTAGCTTCCTGCTGAGCAGCAGTGGAGTTACCATAGCATAGCAGCCATCGCTGGCCAGGATGATAACATCGATGGGTGAGGTGTGGTTGGCGACACAGATACCCCCATTCTTGGGTTTATTTTCACTGAAAAAGTGGAAACAGAAAGACTGTTACACTATGTGTCATGAAGACACTTAATGGAGGATATATTACCAAGAACTGAAACAATGTTGATTGACAAAAAATACACTTTTAGTGCAAGATAATAATAAAGAAAGCATTCAAGAGACAAAATTATTCTTCTAACGTTGGGTATGCTTTGCCTCGGCCAGTTTTCTTGGGGGAAACAAAGCAATGGTGGCTGCATTTAAAGGTTTGACCCGCAGAGCATGCAGGATCTGAACCTACTCCAGATTCTTAAAGATAGAGTTGCATTCTTAAATAGAGACAGAGAGAGAGAAAGAGCGAGAGCTACACTTCCTCCCTTGTCACTATTTTTAGCCCCAGAGTAGAGAGGAACACGTGTAACAGGCCAGACATTGATGGCAGACATTCAGAAGGACGCAAGAAATGATACAGATCCTAGAGCAAATAAATAACCACAGATCTGATAATATTAATCATATTTCGTGAGTTTTCATTTGTTTCACATTAACAGATTACACTGTTGACAGATTGTTGACAGTGTGCTCAAATTATGCTCATTTTCAGGTTCATAATTGTATTTAGAGGTTATATTATATGGTTTTATTTTCAAAAAACACCATATTTTTGTTGTACTGCACATGGCTACAGCAGCTCCTCTTTTCCCCCTGTGTGTTGAGCTCTCTGTTTTAGCTACAGAGTGAGACATCTCACTTCTGTTCCATCTTTGTTGGGAGTCGCACATGCGCAGTACCTAGGTAAGGACTACTAGCCAGTCAGAAGCAGAGTAAGAGGGCCCTGACAGTACCTAGGTAAGGACTACTAGCCAGTCAGAAGCAGAGTAAGAGGGCCCTGACAGTACCTAGGTAAGGACTACTAGCCAGTCAGAAGCAGAGTATGAGGGCCCTGACAGCACCTAGGTAAGGACTACTAGCCAGTCAGAAGCAGAGTATGAGGGCCCTGACAGTACCTAGGTAAGGACTACTAGCCACTCAGAAGCAGAGTATGCGGTCCTGACAGTATCTAGGTAAGGACTACTAGCCAGTCAGAAGCAGAGTATGAGGGCCCTGACAGTACCTAGGTAAGGACTACTAGCCACTCAGAAGCAGAGTATGCGGCCCTGACAGTACCTAGGTAAGGACTACTAGCCAGTCAGAAGCAGAGTATGAGGGCCCTGACAGTACCTAGGTAAGGACTACTAGCCACTCAGAAGCAGAGTATGCGGTCCTGACAGTACCTAGGTAAGGACTACTAGCCACTCAGAAGCAGAGTATGCGGTCCTGACAGTACCTAGGTAAGGACTACTAGCCACTCAGAAGCAGAGTATGAGGGTCCTGACAGTTCCTAGGTAAGGACTACTAGCCAGTCAGAAGCAGAGTATGAGGGCCCTGACAGTACCTAGGTAAGGACTACTAGCCACTCAGAAGCAGAGTATGAGGGCCCTGACAGTACCTAGGTAAGGACTACTAGCCAGTCAGAAACAGAGTATGAGGGTCCTGACAGTTCCTAGGTAAGGACTACTAGCCAGTCAGAAGCAGAGTATGCGGTCCTGACAGTACCTAGGTAAGGACTACTAGCCAGTCAGAAGCAGAGTATGAGGGTCCTGACAGTACCTAGGTAAGGACTACTAGCCACTCAGAAGCAGAGTATGAGGGTCCTGACAGTTCCTAGGTAAGGACTACTAGCCAGTCAGAAGCAGAGTATGAGGGCCCTGACAGTACCTAGGTAAGGACTACTAGCCAGTCAGAAGCAGAGTATGAGGGTCCTGACAGTACCTAGGTAAGGACTACTAGCCAGTCAGAAGCAGAGCAGGGCAGGGCCTGACAAGCAGGCTAGTGTGATCCAAAACAAACTTGCTTCAGCCAGTAACCATGGCTACGGCTCAGCCGTACAACCTAAGACGTTTCAGAGTGGTAAGTTATTTACATGGTAACAAATTAGTCTTTCATACGTAACGTTTTAACTCTGTCTCCTGGACATGGCGATACAACTATCTGAACTCCGCTCTAACTAGCTTGGTATGAGGGCGTGCTACGCTAGCAGCTAGGCGAGCATTATAACGTGTGTTACAATGTTCTTCCCTGAAGTAAAGGCTGGACTACAATAGAGCTGTTTGAAGTAGTTTGTGAACAGTGGTTTTATGTGGAAGATGGTAAGTCCCTTTTGGGGGACTGTTTTTTTTTACTTTGTTAACCAATAACAGCTCAAAAAGATACATAACAAGTAAGCAACTGAGCATAATGAGCCCATAAATGTTTGCCTTTGGCGTTCAGTAAAACAACTAGAACCAACTAGAAAACATTGAACACACTGAACAAGCTGACTTTGCAGATCTAATTACCACGATGAGCAATCTCACTAACTAACAATGTCCCTTGATCTTCAACTTAAATGTCGTTTCAAAGGCTTAATTTCAAATTCAGTCAAGCCTGCGCTGCGGTTAACCAAACATAACACCAGCTGTTTCGGCTACAGTTGATAAATACAATACATGAAGCATCAACTTCCTCCTCCACATCCTCCTGCATGTGCCTATACACTATAATAAAACAACAACCACCATGTACCGCTTCACATTCCGCTTAGATTCATACTCTGCTAGATTTGCACAAAATGTCCAAAAAAAAGCTTCACACACAAGCATCAAAATCCTCACTACCAACATCCCTTTGATAATAACACTGGTGCACAATGTTGCACCCATTAGAGAACGGCCAGTAGCCGCGGGAGGTCACATTATCCTGTTTAAATCAATCTAAAATAAAAACCATAGAAGCTAGAACATTCATTTTTTTGCAGCATAAAGATAAGGCTTCTGTCTTTCGTAGATCGTGACGGCACTCTCGTGTTACGTGACGCCTGTGGGACACAATTTTATTGCAGATGAAATTGTCGAAGCGCATTTAGACTACTCGTGAAAATGAGCATATCTCAAGAACTAAAAATATTTACATATTTGTAATAACTTCTGGCGTGTTAAGAAGCATTTTGTTCATGTTTCTACATTCAGAAATCTTTTGGATCAATATGTTGTGTGTGCTGATTTAGTAAAATTGGATGAAAACAGGGTTAAGGAGAGTGAAATGTGTGCTTGCAAATTAGCTGCGTGAAGTCAGCAGCTCCAAGCGACTGGAGCTTGATTGACCGCATTACTGACGAGGGTTTTGAGCTTTACAGAGGCTCGTCTCTGCTGCATGAACATGAATGTAGACAGTCTGAGCAAAGCTTCAGGCAGCACACACACACACACACACACACACACACACACACACACACACACACACACACACACACAGACACACAGACAGACAGACAGACAGACAGACAGACAGACAGACAGACAGACAGACAGACACAGAGCTGACACACCCAAATTTCTGTCATTATGTCATCTCGCGTAGACCCCTTTCCCTGCAAGGCAGGAGGCCTGCAGAGAATTATGTTTTAGAACAAGAAAAATGGGACCAGGTGAACAGGACAAGTAGCATTTAAAGGTATTTTCTGATTAAATGTCATGGCATTTGGAAAAGCTATGAGTTGCAACATGTTTTGTCTTGTAATTTGTTAAAAAAGCACAAAAAATGTTTTACCAAAAGCATAAAGCTCTACAAGGTTAAACCTTTCAGACACAATCTGTCCTGCATTTTTCTTGTGATGTCAATAATTAACACTAACAATACTTAACTTTTATTTTGTGTAAAGGCCTTTGCAGAGCTCTAGCCAGAAGTGTGGATACAGACTACAAAGCAACCCCGGAGTTTTTAAAACAAAACGGGGGCTGCAGTGCTTCCAAATGTCCGTTTTAGGGGATCAGAAACGGCCGAGTAGTGTGGACGTGAGGCGTAAACGCAGCAAAAGATTTTTTTAAACCAAAACGTAATACACGTAACCACTGCTCATAATTAGTATGGACGGGTTGAAAGCAGAGGAAATCTACCTCATGTGTGTAAAACGTACTTGACCATAAAGGAAATATTATGAAATATGATATTAGGGAAACAGGTCTTGCTGCTATGGGTCTTTTATGTATTCATTGTTTTGCTTCCATTATTTCTGTTGACATAATTGTAAGTTACATGCATCAGAGCCAATTAAATTCCTTGGATGTCTCATGTGCTTGCATGCAGTCTAGAGACTGAATAACTCCCACATCTTCCCTTTTACACATCCTGACCTTATCTGACTGGGTCTGTAAACACTTTACCAGGAAGTACCCTGCTGCTGTGTTAAGTAATTCTGTTATATAGTAGAGTATAGTATATATAGAGTAGTCAAAACCTGTTTGCATGCGACGTGAACACAGCACGTCCGATGGAAGCTGGGGGCGATGGTTCCTTACCTGTTATGATAGGTTATAATGGCCGTCAGAGCTCGGACACATATTCTGTAGCACATCAGATGGACTTTTTCACTCAGAAAGTTTTTTAACCTACAGGGGAAAGCACAGAACAGCATGACGTATTCTGTGTGTCAACACGGCAAACTGTTTTTATTTTTGATAAATCAAAACAGACCAGCTTGTTGTGAGTCTTACCTTCCGCTCGGCAGCAGCCCGATGACACAGGTGAGGAAAACGAGGAGGCCAACACCAGTGAAGGCGAGGGTTACCCTGGAAGAGACGGACGGGCAGGTTACATCGGATCCTGCAACAGGAAATTGCTTAACAAAATAGTCTAGCTATGCCGGACCTTCCTCCGCAGCGATGCGGAGGAAAGTCTGGCGAGTCCACACAGCATTCCTGAATAGGAGAAAAACGTGCTTTGGTATATCGGCATTTCTTTAAACCAATCACAGTCGTCTTGGGCG
The DNA here is from genome assembly GCA_013375575.1 of Percina caprodes. NCBI lineage: Eukaryota > Metazoa > Chordata > Actinopteri > Perciformes > Percidae > Percina > Percina caprodes. Next base: position 108,301 of record JABXJD010000439.1, read on the forward strand.
TTGCTAAGCGCCGGACGGAGCCACAGTGCCGCTGGAAAATAGCCCCGGGAAGGAACACGTGGACATTTAAAAAGTAGTTTTAGTCGTGCAACAGAAAACTCTGATTGGACAAATAGTCTAGCTAGCTGGATTTACCCTGCAGAGATCTGAGGACCAGGTAACCATAGTCCTCAGAAACCCACCGGAGGTTAGAGCGGCAACACTAAGGAAGAGGAAGGGGACGGACATCAGACCGGAAAGAGGAACATCTGGGAAAATTTGCGGCTGCAACGGAGCAATCACGGAAATGAAACGTTGTCGATATAGACAAATAAACACACAGGAGGTTGACACCTGTGTATTTTTGTATGGGAGAAGAGAGCGATGTGTTCTGTTGTTTTGGGATTTAAGTGTCAAACTGAAATAATTTTTCTTTGTGAACTGTCTTCAAAATTGAATAAAACACATTGTAAAACAAAACACACACACACACACACACACACACACACACACACACACACACACACACACACACACACACACACACACACACACACACACACACACACACACACACACACACACACACACACACACACACACACACACACACACACACACACACACACACACACGGCATTCCACCTTTTGGGTTGACACATTTGTCCCATCTCATCATCATCATCATCATCATCGTTGTTTGAATCTAAATTAAAAACCACAGCTAGAGCGTTCATTCTGCAGCAGAACGTTAAGGTTTCAGTATTTCGCGCCAGTCCGTTGTGCGCTCCGTTGCGTCACCACGTTACGTGATGTCCGGTGCAAAACTGCGTCCCACCAAACTTAAAGCTATACATATAGTGTTAAGAAATATCGTGTTACTGTTTATACATTTAGAAATCTTTTGGATCAATAGTTGTGGTTTTTTTGGTCAAATTTACACGTCCAATTTTTTTTTCTATCTATTTTTCGTGACATTATTTTTTTAATACTTTAATTATTCTGCTTTATTGACTTTTATTTATATATATATATATATATATATATATATATATATATATATATATATATATATATATATATATATATATATATATATATATATATATAGCTTAGGATGTACTGATTTTAGGGATATAAAGCATTTGAAGAAATTCCAAGAAATAACATCACAATATGTGAAAATACCAATGTAGGCATTTAAATGCGAGAACATGATTCTCAGCTAAAGAAGTTTTTATTCTGTACTACAAGTTTTCTTGAGTAACCAGTCAGATAACATGTGAAAGAGTAATGTTATCCAGGGGTGGGGGGGTAGTGATGGTTAAATGAAGCTTCGCGAACCACTCTTTATTTTCTGAGCTCACTAGATGGTGCTCTCTGGTCAAAGAAAAAGGTTAAAAGACTGGCAATTCAGTGTGTTTTCAACCCTTTGTTAAACAGAGATTGACAGCAAAGCTTAATTTGACCATCACTGGTGCGGGGTTCTGGTTTTCTATTAAAGGTTTCACACTCTTCTCTGTCGCTGCTAATAGACTCCCGACCCTGCAGGAAGGAAGCAGGCATGCACGATTAATCTTTAGAAAATCACGATCTTGGTTCACCCTTTATTCGTGATGTAATTTTTAAATAACTTATTTTATTAATGACTTTGATTCTTATTTAATTTTACGAGCCGACTGCATCACAAACACTACTACTTTCTTCCGTGAGTTTTAAACAGATTGTATAAAATAGGTCTTAAAGAGCTGCCATGCTCGTCCTTCTCTTCATTGAAGCCTTTATGTCTACAGGCTTGTGGTGATGTGCTATAGGTGCCAAAAAAATCAGTTTGTACAGTACTGCCAATTTGTTTTGTCATGGTTCATGTGTGCAATAAACATGACAGAGAAATTGTGGCAGAGAATCGTGATATCAGTTCTAAGCTAAAAAGGAAGGAAGGTCCTAGAAGGAAGGTGGTAATTAAACTGGCCAACAGGTCAACTTCATTTGGATGAGCCAGGGGTTGGAGAAGGTGTTAAATTAGTATTAAATTGGGAGAAATTTAGAAATAAAAGAGGTCAGGGTTTCATGAGTGATCCAGGTCAATATTTAAAAGCATGCATGGTAAGGGTTACTCTTCTATATAAAGAAACCTCTCTGATGGAGGTGCGGCTGATACCTGAGAGGCAGCAGGAAGCCGTAGCGGATCAGCAGGCCGAGCCCCCAGAGGACGGTCAACCTCAGGCTGATGTAGTGGAAGTTGGTGTTGCTGCGAGTCAGCAGATTCCAGGACTCCAACTCCTCAGGAGAGAACCGCTTGGTCACCTCATCGTCCATGATGCTCTCCACTCCTCGCCGGGCAAAATAGAAGATGTCAGACATCTCAAACTCGGGGGCTGAGTCCAGGTCTCTGTTGCTGCCGCTCCGCCTGATCTCCTTGATCTCCTCCTCCAACGAGGTGGGCTCCCTGGCGATGATAGCTGCAACAGTCCGGGGAGAAAAGAGGTCAGCAAAACTTGTCTCTAAGGCTCCGTCCACACAATAAGTTTTCACTTTTAAGCGGCATTTTGAGACAAAACCTATCTCCGTCCACACAAGCTCCGGTAGCAGAACTAATCTCCGTCCATAATAACACGTCTGACATCACATGATCTCTCTCACACACACACACACACACACACACACACACACACACACACACACACACACACACACACACAGACACAGACACACACACACACACACACACACACAGACACACACACACACACACACACACACACACACACACACACCAGTGTAAACAGGAAGCAGATTGTCTAATTTTACTCGGCGGTTGGAAATCATGGGTGTAGGAGTTGAAAATACAGAAAATACTTCGGAGAAAGAACAACGAAGAAGAAAATTACGAGCAGGGATTATTATCTTGGAGCGAGGACGAGGTGGAACTGTTACTGAAAGGTCTGGAAGCTATCTGACCGATAAGACCGACGCACGTCCTTGTTTCCAGATGTCTCCGTTTGTGTCCGTCCAGACTACGAAGCAACCCCGTAGCTTTCACACCAAAACGGGGGCAGCGGTGTTTCCAAATGTCTCCGTTTTAGGGGCTCGGAAACACTGCAGTAGTGTGGACAGTAGGTGTAAATTTTGCAAAAGATTTTGGTTTTTAAACCAAAACGTAGTAATGTAGACGTAGCTTAGAACAAATGCACCTACTGAAGATGCACAATGAGAGTACAGCTTACCATTTGAGTAGGGTTTGTACAGGTGGTGATTATTTTCTTTCGCTCCTCTCTCTATCCTGAGTGTGGCCCACTGCAAAGACAGAACAAAAGGTGCGTCAAAATACAAGTGACACAAAATACACAGAACGCATCATGTTCTTGTTACTTTTTAAAACAATAACAGAAGGAATGCTCACATTGAACTGTGTTTATTGAGAGGTTAAAATGCTGCCGCTGTGCAACAAGCTGTTGTAGATGTTAAACCCGACTTTCTAAATTTGAATATTTAAGACACGGCGAGTTCTTCATTACGATAAGAGACATAGTTGTTTCCTGCTAAAGTTTTGGTTCTCTCTATTCTGAGTGTGGTTGTTAATGCAGCAAAAGTTCACATTACATGTCATTTAGTTGACACTTCAATCCAAAGCAACTTCCAATCAAGTGCTTTCAACTTTGAAGGTGCAAACTCCAGACAACAAGTACATTAGCTTCAAATAAGCAAAACTACAAAGAGCCATATAAAACTGCTTAAGCTTTAAAACAGACAGACAGACAGACATTCTGTAGCCTTCGCCAGAAGATGCGTAGACCGTCGGCCGTCTTGATGTTAGTAGAGCTTTTAGCAGCCAAGACAGCAAACAGTCTGGATTTCGTTGAGTGATTAGTTGTCCCTCGCTGTAAAGGGGGCAGCGAGCAGGTTGGCTGATGCGGAGTGGGTGGGATGGGGTATAGGGTTTGACCATGTCCTGGATGTATGCTGGGGCTGATCCGTTCGTGCCCTGTCTGCAAGTACTAGTGTGTTGAAGCGGATGCGGGCAGCAATTGGTAGCCAAATTTGAAACAAGCTTTAAATTTGTTAACATCAAACAGTAAAAGGTAACCTGACCCTGGGCGAATAATGTGCACGTCTTATCTGTTAACCACGGCCTTGTCCTGAGACACGTCATAATGCCCACTTCTCCCTCTTCAATATGTAGACAAAAACACAAAGAGGCAGGAAAAGAGAGCAATGTTTAAGATGTAAGACAGGCAGGAAAGATTAGGTAATGATTGACTGGAAAGTGTGTTTTCACTTGGCCAACAGTGTCAGATTTCAGTCTCTACCACAACATACGATGACTCAGAGGACTCTCTGTACCAATTAATAATACAGTAAGAAATAGTTTAGAGCACACATGTCCAACTCGAGACCCGCAGGCCAAATATGGCTCCTTGCAGATTTTGATACAGCTCACATATCAGTTTAGATTCACAAATTCTGTTGGGCCACCTTGTTTCTGTGTCTTTAACGTTTTTTCCAAGTTTTTCTAAAATTATTGTCACTTTTGCCTGCGCTTTTTTTTTCAAAGTTTGTTGCCACTTTTTTGCCACCTTTCCCAACCTGTTTTTGTTGCTTTTTCCGGCATTTGTTGCTTTTCTGACCTTTTTTTGGCTCTTTTTTCTTTCATGGCTAAGTAACTTTTTTGCAGACTTTTAAGGGCCAAACTGCAATTAGAGAGAAGACTTTTTATAAACAAGCAATAATAGTCAAAGATATGTCTTTTTCGATGAAATAAAGGCATGTCCATAAACTCTAGACGTCTGGCCCTTTATGTGATTCTTATTCCCTGAGTGAAGTTGAGATTACACACCTGGTTTAGAGCATATACATATAATAAAAGCATTAATTGGAGTGCCAATTTATATATTATCCACAGTAAGGATCCAGTGCCTAGTTGTTGAGCATGTAGAGTGTATGTCTTATTTTGATACTGATTTATTGTTAGTCAGAGTTACTCAAATAGATAAAAACAGACACATTCTTGGCATATCGAGCTTTCCTTTTGCCTGATTTTACAGCTACGTTTAAATCGTGTCGTGACAAGCTGTAACTGATTCATCGTAACATGCAGCTGCACTTGACAGCAGTACTTTGGGTGGCAGAGGTGCTTCTTCTTTCTAGTAACACAACAGGAACCAAAAAAAAAAAAAGAGTCCTTCGTGCTTTGCATTTGCTCCAGAGCTGCCTGTGAAAGAATACGATATTATCGCCCATCAAACATTACAAGAGTGGGATGAGTAAGTAGACACGCAACAACAGTTATTGTCATAGTCGATTAATCTGTTGAGTATTTTCTTGATGAACCGATTAGTTGTTTGGTCTTTAAAATGTCAGAAAATTGTGAAAAATGTGGATCAGTGTTTCCCAAAAGCCCAAAACGACCTCAAATGTCTTTTGTCCAAAACTCAAAGATATTCAGTTTACTGTCACAGTGGAGAGAAGAAACTAGAAGATATTCACATTTAACATAATGTAATATTTTTTTCATGAAAATATTATTCAAACCGATAAACTGATTAGAAAAATAATTGATTAATTTAATAGTAACTTAAGTAGTCGGTTAATCTTTGCAGCTCTAGATTACAACACAGATAACATTACTTTCTTTGAGCAACTAATTGCATGAACAAAATCCCACAGTCTGTACTGCATATGTCCTTTGACTTTTGCTCTAAAATCACCCGGTTGCTACGGGAATAATGAGCTGAGAGCGTCTCTCACGGCTCCCACCGGGCCGTTTATTTCTGGCACAAGATTTGCTCTCAGAGGTTCACGGCTGGAAAGTGATGACAGCTCTACGAGGGAAGATTCGCCAGCGATAGCAGAAGGAGAAACTAGATAACCACGTCTGGAGTCGGATGGTGAATACTGACATCTTGAGCTAGCCTCACTGCACATTGAAGCGGATGCATTATATTAAGTCCACAACGGTCCACCTCCGAGATTGTTCCTTTGGCACCGGACTGACTGGATGTCCGTCCCCTTCCTCTTAGTGTCGGCGTTCTAACCTCTGGTGGGTTTCTGAGGACTCTGGTTACCTGGTCCTCAGATCTCTGCAGGGTAAATCCAGACAGCTAGCTAGACTATCTGTCCAATCTGAGGACTATGGTTACCTGGTCCTCAGATCTCTGCAGGGTAAATCCAGACAGCTAGCTAGACTATCTGTCCAATCAGAGTTTTCTGTTGACAACTAAAACTACTTAATGAACGTACACACGTCCCACCAAAACTAGTTCCTTCCAGAGGCTATTTTACAGCGGCACCGTGGCTCCGTCCGGCGCTTAGGACCGCCCAAGACGACTGTGATTGGTTTAACCCTTGTGTTGTCTTCCCGTCAACCATGAAAAAAAGTTATTGTTTTTCGGACATTTTTGTCACTTTTTCAATGTTGTGGGAGCTTTTTTTGATGTTTTTTTCTAAAGTTATTTGATATTTCTAATGTTGACATTTTCAGCTTATTTCAAAGGCCCATTTTTTGTGATGAAAAAAATTAAAATGGGTCAAATTTGACCCAAGGACAACATGAGGGTTAAAGAAATGCCAATAAACCAGAATGTGTTTTTCTCCCATCCCAGAATGCTGTGTGGACTAGCCAGACCCTTCTTAGCAGCGCTGTGGAGGACGGTCCGGCAACGCGAGACTATAATTGCCATTACTGGCAATTCGTTGGCGACTCATGTATCAAAAAGTCAAAACTGCATCAGCAAGCAACACTGCAGGCTGTCGGAGCCGCGTCACAGACGAGGTGTCTGTACTCGGGCTTTCTTCAGTAACCTAACAAGGGAAGACTGGCCCTGTGGCGGTGATGGTAATCAACTAATGATTAGTTGTTTGGTTTATTAAATTTAAAAAAATGTGAAAAATGTAGCTCAGTGTTTCCCAAAAATCCCAAGATGACGTCCTCAAATGTCTTGTTTTGTCCACAACTCAAATATATTCAGAGGAGAGAAGAAACTAGAACATATTCACATTTAACCAGCTGACAGAGAATTTTCAATAGTTGACAACTAATCAATGAATCTTTGCAGCTGTAGTTAAACAGGTTAATGCTTTTCCAGAAGCAAACAGGACTGTTGTGAATGTTGACTGTCTGGGCGGACAGAACGCACAGCTAGAGCAAATACAGGATGCTCTTAAAGAACTTGTACGGACTGGGGTTATTGAAAAACAGGTTGTGAAGACAGAGCGTCATAACTGCAAGAATAGAAACACATTGAGACATACTGAACTGTGACGTTGTGTATTAAGTGTTTCTGCTCCATCCCCAGCTAGCACATAATCATTAGTGATTTACACATTAGGGTGGCATCTAAATGATCCGACATTAAATTATAAAATCATGAGATGGTTTTTTAAGAGGTTTTGCTTTAAAGCCAGACTGAAGATGTTGGTATCAAATGAAATTAGACGATCTGAGGAATCCATTTTACGCTAATTAACGGTCCAAAGTTAGGTAAAATTTGGGCGAGGGAAAAACTGCCATGGCTCTAGGTCTCCCTCTAGGCATCACACCCTTTGCACTAAAGAAAGCAATTGTAGAATTTTTTCCTGTCTTTACGTAACCGCTTTAGGGTCAATTCTTAACATCTACATTACTCTATTTAATAATGCAGCAGGTTAGAGGGTTTCTCTGTACAACTTACATCATTAGTTCTCTGAGAATCTCTTATATATCCAAGCTATGACATATCCCTGATCGAATCGGTGGCGATACCCAGCCCTACACAGATATTTAACATATCACCTCAAACTGCAGTTAACGTCCTACTATTGCTTCATCTAACTATAAATCAAGGACTCTGTGTTTTATCCGGTAAGGTAGAAAGACGCTATATAAATGCAGTACGTTTACCATCGGAAGAGTGGTTTTCAACAGTGGTGGAATGTAACTAAGTACATTTACTCAAGTACTTTAGGTGTAAATGTTGAGTTACTTGTAATTTGAGTCTTTTCTTTTTATGCCACTTTTTACTTCTACTCTGCTACATTTCAGAGAGAAATACTGGACTTTTTACTCATCTCACAGCTTAAGTTACCAGTTACTTTACAAACCGACAACGCAGCAGGTAACAAGACTGAGAACACTAAGACAAGAGTTTTATAAAAGCTTTTTGTCCAACTTGTTTGTGAGAATTTACACATTAAAGTTGTAGGCAAAAATACTGGGAACCGAGCACTCTCTACAAACGAGCACTGAACTAGTTTCTTCAAATAAACAGACAAGATAATGCAGCAAACTCTTACCTCAAAGAGCTTCAGTAAGGTTTTCATGTAAAGACGGCGGATGCCAAAGGACACCCCAAAGATGGCAGGCACGATAATGAAGACCAGCAGCAGGGTGAACCACACGGTGAGGGAGATGCCGAGCAGGATACACACTAAGTTGTCAAAAGGGTTGAAGAAGAGCTCCATCGTGAAAGTCAGGAGGGCGAGGAAATCTGTCAAAAGGGTTGAATTTAAGAGGGCAGAGCAGAGAGGCACAGCACTCCGCCTCCTGGCCTCAAGTGGCCCTGATCTTCTGTCAGAAAAAGGCCTTCATCAAGAAAACTTAAGGGACGGCACTTCTCCTCACACCGAGCAGAGAACCCATATATAAAGTACAAGTGGTTTTCTTGGCCAGGTCCTCTTGGGCAATATCAATGAATTGCATGTTTACCCTCAATCGGTTCCAGAAAATCAGATGAAAAACAATTAACTCCAGGTTTTTGTAGTCTTTTAAAGCGGTTGGGTTGACATAAAGACCTCGCCTGCAGATGTCCTTTGCTTATTTGAGCGAAAGCCTCCCACTGGTGACAGAGATGTAAACAATGAAACAAGCAGGCACAGCAGGTGGTTCTTTTCTCTGGTGAAGATCCAGCAGATCAGTGTCAATGCGGACCTGAAAGAGACGTACAAACAGACGCTCAGAAAGATCCACGTCACAGTTGTATCTATTAACCAAAGCACATATGCTTAATAATGCAAAACAGAAAACACTTCCCTGTGTTTCCTCTGAAATGTTAATAACTTTGAAAACCGGTCCTGGAATAATCGGTAGCATTAACAGCCAAGTAGGTGTAAACACTTAAAGTTAAATCTGTCCTTTTGTTAAAGGAGAATTCCGGTTGATTTCAACATGTAGCTCTGTTTTTTTATTTTTTTATTTGTAGTGCTGTCAGTAGCGAGACAAATGAAAACAGTCGATGCTGCCTACACTGAGTTATCCTCCTGCTAGCGTTAGCCCCCAACAGGCTTAAACAGGGCAAGTTTTAAACGTGTTTTTAGCCTCTTAACATGTTCAAAATGTCATTACCGGTGCCTAGCCATGTGCAGTGATTCCTTCCAAGTGAACAAAGTGAATCTGACTGCTGGAGATGTGACAGAAAAGCATGAAAGTTGTGACAATCGACTAGCGTGGACAGCTGAATTAACAACATTTCTGCCTTTATGTCACATCGCCAGCAGTCAGATTCACTGTGTTCACTCAGAAGCATATCGCTAGGCACCTTTAAAGACATTTTGAAGATATTTAGAGGCTAAAAACGTGCCCTGTTTAAGCCTGTTGGGTGCTAACTCTAGCAGGAGGATAACACGGTGTGGACTGCACCAATTGGTTTCATTTGTCTCGCTACAGACACTACAAATTGAAAAAAAAACAGAGTTACATGTTGAAATCGACCGAATTCTCCTTTAAGTGCAAACACAGAAATAGACACATGGCTTAACAACAAAGCTGAACAAGGTAAACATAAACATTTGACTACTATGAAGTTGTGGGATGAGCAGCAGAGCTGAATTTGTGGGTTGCGCCCCATGAAAAATCTGCCGAATCATCTCTGCCAATGCCAAACAGCTTATTCACCATTGACTCGTTTGGTGGATTTTGAAAAAACAAGACATGTTGGCAATTTATTAATTTCACAAACAGGAGCCTCAGTGGCGAGTGGAAGAACCATACACAGCCACAACAACTTGGCACCTCCTCCTCATGCTGGTCACCACCACCTGGGGGGAACCAGAAGCTCACAACAAGTGTCAATAGCAACAGAAAAATAACCTGTTTGGCATTGGCAGAGAAGATTTGGCATATTTTTCATGGGCGCAACTCACATAGTCAGCGCTGCTGCTCATCCCACAAACGCATATTCCCTACAAATGGAAAACTAAAACAGGCTTTCCAACCGTATAAGCCGAAAAGCATTGTTACCACAGAGAAATTATCTACTGAACACAAATTTCCTTACTTTTGGTGCAAAAATTTTTTTTTTTCATAAGGGAGAGAGAGATGCAATTTATTTGCACCATTTGTAGCAAACACAATATAAAATATAAACACACACACACACATACACATATATATATATATATATATATATATATATATATATATATATATATATTCATGAGAGAGAGAGATGCTACGAGTCGATCCTAGAAACATTACTGCCAACAACTTTTTATAGTCGATTAATAATTTAACTTTTCATGCAAGAATGGCAGAAAATGCAGTTTTCAGCCTCTCAAATAGGAATTTTTTTACTTATTTTATGTCATATTATACTGAACATATTTGGGATTTGTAGTGACAAAACAAGACATTTAGACATCACCTAGGATTTGTTTTTAATAACATTATTCTGACATTTCATAGATTAAACCATTACAGTTTACTTAGCTATATATCTGAAGTAGTTAAATACGACAGTATATACAGTGAATATTGACAGAAATGTACATGTTTAACACTGTATAATATGCAATTTTCTAAAAAGGTCTAATATTGGTGTTAGCTAGCAATAGTAATTTCACAAGGATTGATCCTGTTACAAACGCACTAAGTTAGCGGTGCATTAATGGGCATGTTTCCCTTTTCAGGGGCAGATAACTTTAAAGCAAACGTGACTGTTATCAGTTAACAGCGCTGCAGAGATAACGTTAGAGGCCCTCCGTCCCTTCTTATTATTGTTATTATACATCCATGCTCCCTCTTCACCTCCTCTAATGATGCTAATGAGGCTCCATCCCCAGCAACTGTTACTGGGTTAACGTTAGCTAACAGCTAACAGCTAGCTAGGAATGGAACGTTAGCTCTCACAACGGCAATTAGCATACTAGCTAGCTAGCTAGCTAGCTAGTCATCCTGAGACTCAACAGTACTGTAATGTCAACGTGACCACATAAACAATTTAATGTCTAAAGTGAGCTTGTGGCCTCCCCAGCTCCACCTCGAATAGCTAGCTCAGCCCCCCCCCCCCCAGAGAGAGGACCATCCGTCCGGGTATACATGAAATGCTGAGCCAACCTTTATTAGTTATAAGCTTGGTTGGGTTGTAAAATTAGCGGTTTCTAACAGCTTAACGTTACTGTCCTAACCAACGGTTAAAATGAGTGTTTTTAAATGGACTAAGTATTTAACTAACCTTCAGTCACGTTATGTCCGGTACAGTAGGCTTAGACTGGTCAATCACTTGTCTTTGTCTTGCGGACTGTAGCCAAACTCCACCCGGTGAACATGGACAGCAGACAACGGGCGGCTCGGTGCAGGCTACGTAGCAATGTATTAGAACAGCACTCCTCTACTCGGCTCAACAACTCTGAAGTTCCGCCCTGACACCTGGTGGCCAAAACTAGGTACTGCATGTTAAGCCATATACCTTCTATGACCACTAGTGGCGCTGTGGAGCACTGTTTTGATCATATATATATATATATATATATATATATATATATATATATATGTATATACATATATATATATATATATATATATATATATATATATATATATATATATATATATATATATATATATATATATATATATATGTATATATATATATATATATATATACATATATATATATATATATGTATATATATATATATATGTATATACATATATATATATATATATATATATATATATATATGTATATACATATATATATATATATATACATATATATATATATGTATATATATATATATATATATGTATATATATATATATATATATATGTATATACATATATATATGTATATATATATATATATATATATGTATATATGTATATACATATATATATATATGTATATATATATACATATATATATATGTATATATGTATATACATATATATATATATATACATATATATATATATATATATATATACATATGTATACATACATATATATGTATATATATACACACATATACATATATATACATATGTATACATACATACACATTTATATGCATACACACATATTTATATGTATACACATATATATTCACACTATATGTATATATATACATATATATATACATAGATTTATGTATTATTTCTTAACTGTCTACAGTTTATTGGCAACTTTACTTGAAGAAGTCCCGCACACTGTCCATTAAACCAAAATGTTGTAAAATAAAGTATTTGCATGCGTAAGGACAGTGTGCGGGACTTCTTCAACAAGTATGTATGTTTGACGCACCTGTCCCAAAAAAGAAGTGTGCAAAATAACTTAATAAAGCAACTTTGCGTTTTTCTAACAGAGATTTGTCTAAATAACAAACGGTATGTACATGTGTAATCTGGAGATTTAAAACACTTTAGACAAATACAATAAAAGATTTGTAAACCCAGAAAATATTATTATATTAAATATTAAAACTGATGTGTAAATCCACAAAAAAGTTCCACAAAATGATCATCTTCCTAACATTTACAGCTAATTCATGTTTTTTGCAGATCAGTTATATATATATATATATCTAAAATAAGTTAAATGAGGTTTTTTTTAATTTGGGTGGACCAATAATTAAAAGAATTGGAGACCAACACGGTATAACAAAAACTTTTTTTATTCACACATTTACATCCATGTACAGTCTTGTCAAGTAATCTCAGATTTAGAGAAATGAAAACAGTACTGGACTTTGGCACGCCATTCAACCCTGAATTAATATGCCCATTTCCACAAGAAGAAACTAAAATCTTCATAAGTTTCATATTCATATAGTGTATTTTAATATGTTAGTATAGCCACTCAATCAATGGCCATCGAACTTGTATTAGATGTCAGGTTTCACAGTGACAGCTCCTAGTAAAAGGAACTTCCTGTCAACATCACAAGTTTTAAGCGCTACTCTCCAGAAGAGCCTCAAAGTCTGGGGAACAAACCATCTTGTGTTTGACGTTCCCCAACACGGTCAAGTCACCCGTTCTTCCCTCCGAATTAATAGAGACCAGCTCCTAAAAAACAGAAAAGCATGTAAGAAATGTTAATAACTCTGCTATAAAATACTTCCATCCATCCATCCATCCATCTTCATCCGCTTATCCGGTATCGGGGGCAGCAGCTCCAGTAGGGGACCCCAAACTTCCCTTTCCCGAGCCACATCAACCAGCTCCGATTGGGGGATCCCGAGGCGTTCCCAGGCCAGGTTGGAGATATAATCCCTCCACCTAGTCCTGGGTCTTCCCCGAGGCCTCCTCCCAGCTGGACGTCCCTCCACCTAGTCCTGGGTCTTCCCAGAGGCCTCCTCCCAGCTGGACGTCTCTCCACCTAGTCCTGGGTCTTCCCCGAGGCCTCCTCCCAGCTGGACGTCCCTCCACCTAGTCCTGGGTCTTCCCAGAGGCCTCCTCCCAGCTGGACGTCTCTCCACCTAGTCCTGGGTCTTCCCAGAGGCCTCCTCCCAGCTGGACGTCCCTCCACCTAGTCCTGGGTCTTCCCCGAGGCCTCCTCCCAGCTGGACGTGCCTGGACCACCTCCCTAGGGACCCCCCCAGGAGGCATCCTCACCAGATGCCCGAACCACCTGAACTGGCTCCTTTCGACGTGAAGGAGCAGCGGCTCTACTCCGAGCTCCTCTCGGATGACTGAGTGAATTAGTTTAAAAAGATAACTTTGCTCCGTCTCAGTCGGTCGTTAAACTATTCAAGTATAAGACAGTAAGGTTTTGTTTTTTCATTTAACGTATTACTAATTACATTTCAGTAATATTATACCCGGTAAGAACTCAGTAATGCGACTTACATCATAGTAAATAACATTTTTTAACCCTCATGTTGTCCCCATGTTGTCCCCATGTTGTCCTCATGTTGTCCTCATGTTGTCTTCATGTTGTCCTCATGTTGTCCTCATGTTGTCCTCATGTTGTCCTATATCAATGTTCTTTTTAATTCCCCAAAATAACATGATTGATTCCACACAACGCTCTTTGCCAAGTACAAATCTCTACTTTCATTAATTTTGGGGCGTCTTATTCAATTTTATAGCATTTGAAACCAAATTGAAGTGTTTTTGAAATAGTATTGAGAGTAAAAGTTGACATATTCCAGTCTGTGATTATCATCAACATCCATTCCTTTAATTTTAGTCTCAATAATTCCTAATTTCTGCTTTTCTAACTCAAACATTAGGTATAATTTCCTATAAATGAGGTTTATTGACCATAAATTCCAAAAATAACTGTAAACTAAAGTTTAAACGTCAAAAAAAGTGACAAACATTGAAAAAAAGCATAAAAAGTGACAAAAACGTAATAAAAAGTTAAAAACATGGATAAAAAAAAACAACAAAAGTGTTGATTTTCCATTTTGACGGGAAGACAACACCAGGGTTAAAGCAGCAATAGTCAACACCACAATATCGACGTCGAGGTATTTGGTCGAGAATATCGTGATATTTGATTTTCTCTGTATCGCCCGGCCCTAGTCTCCATGGAAACAGATCCAGCATGAAGACAAACAGAGACACATTAATATCAATGCTACGGTCATACCTGAAGGAAAGAGCACGACGTTCCTAAAGACACGTCGAGCGTCACGTGTCCCAGGATGAGCTGCACCCGGCCAGACTTCCGCACAAGCATCTTTCCCACGAGACCCTCCCGCAGGTCTTTCAGGTTGCAGTTGTTGTCTTCGGCTTCCTCCTCCTGTTTTTAAAACCAAAATACCGCTTACGACATAGACTGTACACGCTTTCGAGGGAAATGGATGCCATTTTCTGCAGGAAATGCATTTTCTAGTTCTTATTTTTAGGGGAAGGGGAGGTGGGGGTTGGAGGAGAGTCATGAAAACACTGAAAATGTCTTCTGCTTTACCGGCTTGTGTACGTGCATCATACTGCCTCATTTTCTTCAATAAAATGTTGGAACATTCTCTGATGTCGGCTTGTTAAATGTGAATATTTTCCAGTTTCTTCTCTCCTCTGTGACAGGAAACTGAATATCTTTGAGTGATCGGGCTTTGGGAAACGCTGACTAACCCATTAATCCAGAAAATAACCCACAGACGAATCCACAATGAAGAACATCGCTTGCTGCAGACCTATTTGACTGCATTAGATTGTATTCATTTGACAGCGAAGCGCTTTGTGACTGGTGTCTGTGAAAGGTGCTATTTAAAAAATATTGCTATTGTTGCACCACTTGTACGGAGACGCTGATAGTAGTGTATAAAAGTCCAGTTTTATTCCTTCACAGTAGCATTTATCACACAGCGAGTTTCGAGGGCGTAACTTTGGGTTCAACATTGTGGGGTGGTGGTGGGGTGGGGGGGGTATCTATGGAGGTCCGGCCCGGGACCTGTCTGCTTGTAGCGACAAAAACATAGAAAACTAGCACAAATGGACTCATTCATGCCCTAAATGCACCTGCGCCTGGTGAAATGGGGCTCAAATATATCATTAGACATACTTTTCTAAGAAGAATAAACATAGGAAATGTAGCTGTCATTCTTTGTTACTGGCGCCTTTTATGTTCCAGTCAATGTTCAATAAAGTAATGTTGGCAGGGGTAGGGGGGGGGGGGGTCAATACAGCATAGTATTGTGATGTTTTCAGTGGTAATACTGTATTGATACACAGGCGCCAAGTATGGATCTGTTATTATATATATTATATATTATAGTGTTGGTCAGTTTGTCCCATTTTGCAGCAATAACATTGAAATGTTTCTTTTAGATGTTTCTAGTTTCTGAGCTGTATTCTTTTAAGCTGTGAACTTTGCACGTAATTTCGTACTACAGTGTACTTTGGTATGACAATAAAGAAATCTTGAATCTTGGATGAAACAGATGTTGATAAGTTTCCTTCTGGGGACGTCATTAGAAATTGGGGAAAAATTAGAAGTTGGAAAAAAAGGTTATAAATTGCGATATATATATTGCAGAATATTGCAATAAAACGCAATAATATCGTATCGTGGCGTAAGTATCGTGTATCGTAAAAAAAAAAAGCAATTGATTTTATTATTATATTATATTACATAAATGTTGGAAATTATTTTTCTCCATTTTTTAATTCTACAAGCAATTCGTTGTATTTTAGCAGAATGCTGAAAGCAGCAGAACTGAGTGCACTTTAATATCGGTTTATTTATTGCAAGTAATGTCGTTACCGCTATATTAAACGATGAATTATTGCCTATCTGTCTCCTGTCGTGCAGCCCTGGCACCTCCCCTGGTCTACACACGCTACCTCACCATCATCAAGCGTCTACCTTAGACTCGGTCTTCAGAAGCACCGACTGTCCGTCCTCTGACTGCACCTCGGTCTTCACGGGCCGGTGCTCTTGGGTGGGCGGCTGGCCGGGCAGCGTGTCGGGCATCTGCATGAAGAACAGCTCCTCCCCTTTGCCCAGACTCCACCGATGCAGCAGGTCAGGAAGCACGTCGGGCTCAGGGAGAGGGGGCGGCCGGAAAAATCCCTCCGACTTCTTTATTTCCATTTCCTCGGGCTCCTGTTTCACTGAAGAGAGGATGATGTAGAATAGAATAGAATAGAAAGCCTTTGTTGTCATTATACACAAGTACACAGTACCTGTGCAATGAAATTAGAGCAATCCCTTTACAGTGTTGACACACAAAAAAAGAAATATAAGATCATATAAAATATCAAAAATATTAAGTCAAAAATATAAAAAAGTCAAAAATATAAAGTGTAGGTAGTGCAGAGAAAGAAGAGGCGGGGGGGGGCTGGTGCACAGTCCTGAGTCCGGAGAGCAACTGTATACATATATAAAATATATGTGTTGAATTCTTGCCCTTTTCCTTATTGTTTGTTTATTTTTTTTATTTTCGTGCTCTCCGTGTGTTTTCGTTTTTAGCACTTACCTGTTTGATCATGTAGCACTTTGGGATGTGCGTATATATAAAGTGCATTACAAATTAAATATGTTATTATGAAGAAAAAAAAAAGTATTTTCAGAGAGCAGCGGTGCGAACAACGCTGATGCTTATTTCCTAGAAGCGTTGGAATAGTCTCCCAATAAGCTTTTTGTCATTTGACTCTGTGGACTCGTTAAAAAATAAATAAAAATAAAATAAAAAAAAGCAGCTAAACAAAAAAGATTAAATCGATAAGTTGTCTGGTAAATCTTCTCTGAGGACGTCCAGTAGGGGATCAGAGTGTAGTGGCCGCATTAGCTTCACTCTCCCACCAAAAAAAGAACAACGTTCACCACCCCAGACCTCTTTAAATAGGCACTAACGGCTTATTAACGTGGCATTTGTGTAAAACGGCAAAATGTCCTCCAGGCCATTTATACAAAGAGAGACGAAGAAAGACGAGTCCAGAACGGAAGAAGCTTGTGACACGCGTGGCAGGTCCTGTGTTGGTAGCATAACTGGGCTCCTAGCGGAGCACAGAGCGGCTATTTCATTGGAGTTCAGAACAAGCTTTTCTACATCTCTGGAAGAGAAACTGACCCGAACCGAAGCCACAGTAGAAGACCACGGTCAACGCCTCATCTCGGTGGAGTCAAACGCTAACGAATGCGTCTCCTCTCCTTTAATTATTGTGGGAATGCTGTTGCACAGCATTAGGAACTAGGCAGAATCCTAGTAGCAACCAGGTTAGCTTTAGCAATTCAGCTGTTCAGCATTCCCACGCATTTTCTGCCGGAAATGCATTTTCTAGTTATTACTTATTTTTAGGGGAAGGGGAGGTGGGGGTTGGAGGAGAGTCATGAAAACACTGAAAATGTCTTCTGCTTTACCGGCTTGTGTACGTGCATCATACTGCCTCATTTTCTTCAATAAAATGTTGGAACATTCTCTGATGTCAGCTTGTTTAATGTCAATATTTTCCAGTTTCTTCTCTCCTCTGTGACAGGAAACTGAATATCTTTGAGTGATCGGGCTTTGGGAAACGCTGACTGACCCATTAATCCAGAAAATAACCCACAGACGAATCCACAATGAAGAACATCGCTTGCTGCAGACCTATTTGACTGTATTAGATTGTATTCATTTGACAGCGAAGCGCTTTGTGACTGGTGTCTGTGAAAGGTGCTATTTAAAAAATATGGCTATTGTTGCACCACTTGTACGGAGACGCTGATAGTGGAGGGATAGTGTATAAAAGTTCAGTTTTATTCCTTCACAGTAGGATTTATCACACAGCGAGTTCAAGAGTTCACTACCACGGACACACAAACAGTGTTTCTTCTCTATTCCACGGCCTCGACTCCCCTGGTTAACGGGTCTTCTTCAAACATGTAT
Source organism: Percina caprodes (assembly GCA_013375575.1). NCBI lineage: Eukaryota > Metazoa > Chordata > Actinopteri > Perciformes > Percidae > Percina > Percina caprodes. The sequence continues at coordinate 126,791 of JABXJD010000439.1, forward strand.
TGCAGTATATTGTAACCACAAATCCCTACACAGGTAGCCCCCTACTGGCAGGGTGAAGAACTGCATAACTTATAATAAAACTACATGTTTCAATGCATTACTAAACAGAATGCAGGTAAATTATGTGTTATATGTAACCCAAACTAAATACTTTCAATAGGGTTATTTCCAGGTGCGACACTTTCACTATCATAAACACTGGACAACACAACGTACTGTAGATACAAGAACTTTACCTTCAACTGCATGTTCCATGGGTTCAACGTCGTCCTCTACCTTCTCGATTTTAACAGCAGCCTTAGAGAATTCCTCCGTGAATCCCCACCCCGACACAGCGAGGGGGAGCTGGACGGGCAGCTGCTCCGCTCACTTCTCAGGAAGGGATCGTCTATGACCTGCAAGAACGCAATAGACGAGGAAAGGTAACGTCAAGGAAATGCAAAATAAAGCTACTTAAAAGGGTTATTTCGATAAGTTTTAACCTGGACCAAAGGTTTTTCCTGGCTCCGAATGGGCCTCTGTGTAGTGTTGAGTATATATAGTATAGTAGGGCGGGGTAAACGATGTGGAGAAAATCACATATCACAATATTTTTGACCAAATAACTCGATATCGATGCTGCAACGATACTACTATTGATGCTTTCACAAATGAGATTTTTGATAACTAATCATCAGTAATGTGGATATAATGAGTAAGTGGGTAAAAACCAATAATAGAACAGCTACAAAATCTGGTAAGTTCAGAAAATGACACTCTACTGTAATGCAGCCTTTAAAACCAGGAAAAGACACTTATGTCATATTAGGATATTACGATATCCAAAATCTAAGACGATATCTAGTCTCATATCACGATATCGATATAATATCATAATGCCCAGCTCTAATATATAGTAGTATAGTGTTTATTAAATAGTGAACTAACCAAAAATACTTCTAATACGTCCCTAAAACAAGCCGAGCACCCAGGAGAACAGTAAAAGGGTGTTTTTATATATGTTGCATGTTCTATTTCTACCGTATAGAAACTAAAGCCCGCTCCATTTTTCTTTTTTTTCCAGTTTTTCGCAGTTACTTCTGCTTCTTCTCCTGCGGGAAAACACGGCCGCGTTGCATTGTGGGTATACGGGGGTCAAATGTAGGCTACATCGCATGTACACTCAAATTAGCAGTGCATTGTGGGTATTTTATAGTGGACTATATAGTGGATTAATTAAACGCAGAGAATTTGAACACCACGACAAAATGGCAGACACACTATTCTAACTTTTTCTTACGTTTTTGTCCCTTTTTTCAGTTTTTGTCACTTTTTTTATGTTTTCAACACTACGTAACACTAACAAGGTATTTTTGGAATTTAGTGTCAATAAACCTAATTTTTTGGAAATTATGCCTAAAGTTTGAGTTAAAAAAGAAATTATTGAGACTAAAATTAAAGGAATGGATGTTGATGATAATCACAGACTGGAATATGTCAACTTTTACTCTCAATACTATTTCAAAACACTTCAATTTGGTTTCAAATGCTATAAAATTGAATAAGACGCCCCAAAATTAATGAAAGTAGAGATTTGTACTTGGCAAAGAGCGTTGTGTGGAATCAATCATGTTATTTTGGGGAATTAAAAAGAACATTGATATAGGAAAACATGAGGACAACATGAGGACAACATGAGGTCATCATGAGGACAACATGAGGACATCATGAGGACATCATGAGGACATCATGAGGACAACATGAGGGCAACATGAGGACATCATGAGGTCATCATGAGGTCATCATGAGGACAACATGAGGACAACATGAGGACAACATGAGGGCAACATGAGGACATCATGATGTCATCATGAGGACAACATGAGGACAACATGAGGACAACATGAGGGCATCATGAGGTCATCATGAGGACAACATGAGGTCAACATGAGGTCAACATGAGGTCAACATGAGGTCAACATGAGGACAACATGAGGACAACATGAGGACAACATGAGGACAACATGAGGACAACATGAGGACATCATGAGGGTTAATAAAGACGACCACCGAGGGACTTACAGTATCTCGCTCCAGCTTGGCAAGAATCTCTTTGGTCTCTTCCTCCGTCTCTCTCTTCTCCTTTTTAATATTGATGATGGGTGACGGTGCCATGCTCGGAGCTTCTTTCTCGTTCTCGTAGCCACCTGCGTCGGATACAAACATACAAAGATGCACTCGAAACGAGACACAATCCAGCATTTGTGATAAAGCCTGTGGGACTGCGTTTGTACAGGATGGGGCTGACGTCTCCATCTGTCCTTGTACGACCAAATCTAGAGCCCGGCCGATAAAGGACTTTTAAGGCCGAAACCAACACAAATATTTGGTTATATAAAAATACGATTTATATTACATTAAAGAAGAAAAATATTCAGAAACGCGCTACAAAACACAGATTTTCCTAACATTAATTATTTGTAGTTATTTATGAGTTATCACTAAAATAATATAACTTGTTTATATATATATATATATATATATATATATATATATATATATATATATATAAAATTCTCATTGGTCAGACAATTGCTGGCGTTACTTCCATGTATTCATACCTGGTCAATAAACCTAATTTATATGACATTATACCTATTTTTTTTTGTTTAAAATTATTTTGCCTGGTGGTTGAGATCCGAGGATCTATAGTCAGGATTCTGTTTTGAAACCATTTTAACTTTTTTTTTTTTCCCTCAAATGCTATGAAACTGAATAAAACAGCCCAAATTCAACGAAAGTAATCATTACATTCACCAAAGATCATCCATGCATCCATGTTATTTTTGGGAGTTTTGGTTGAAAGAAACTTCTGATATATAAACCTTTGAAAACGGGTCAACACAAGGGTTAAAGAAGCAGCTTTTGCTTTATTATTATTATTATTATTGTTGTTATTGCTGAGGCACCTTTGTTGAATCCGGTTGCTAAGATCAGAGATGGTCCGATTGCATTTTTTGCTTCCCGACACTGATTTTGCGTATTGGCTGATAACGAGTATCGAGCCATATATCATCATCATATCATTTATTTTGATTATTTTGACAGCTGTGTACTACTCTCCCTGCATGGATGTGATATGATTTCTCTCTTTGTTGTTCGGCCTGGCTCAGGTTAAACGTTTTGTGAAACATGAATAAACACAAGCAATGAACGCTTCATAATTGTCTTTTATTATCCAGTATAACAGCCAGTCTTAATGGAAAAATAACATTAATAAACTACTTTAAATAGATTTTCTTCTGGGCTACATTCCAGTACTCGCGGATGGAGATATCTATCTATCTATCTATCTATCTATCTATCTATATATAAAGTCCAAATATGCAGTGCTCGGGGCGAAACAGACGCTCAGCGCCTCATTACGCTGCTGCAGCAGTTTGTAGCATCGTGTGAATACGTGGAGCTCCAGTTTCTAAGCATTTATGATGATGGACCCACGACAACGCTCCCAGGTAAAATGCACTTTGATTCAGTTTATCTAGAAAAAACATGCAGATGTTTTTCCCATCGATCAGTCGAGTGGTTGGAGAGTCGATTTCAACCAACCAGGACTTCCTTTGGGTGAATGCAGCCTTAGTAAAGATCCCCAGAGTGAACTCCTACCTCTCTTTTTCATCATCATCTCTGCAGGCCCCTGCTCAAAAATAGAGTGAGACTGGATGACTTCTGGGCGGCCTCGGCCGCGGCCTCTATCTCTCGGACCGCGGCCTCGCCCTGCGTCCCTCCGGTCTCTCCTCTGCCCGCCTTCAGCTTTCGTTCTGTAAACAGATCAAGTCATTGGCCGGCAGTCAAGGACCGCTGAATCCTTCCTAGAGAAATGTTTCTTCCTTTTAAAAAGGGGCGCTATGCAGTTTTGGCAATGTCTTCGTTTCAGGTTTCTCTATAGAGCCCCCTTAGGGTTTCTCTATAGAGCCCCCCCTACAGGTTTCTCTATAGAACCCCCCCTACAGGTTTCTCTATAGAACCCCCCCTACAGGTTTCTCTATAGAGCTCCCCTACAGGTTTCTCTATAGAGCTCCCCTTAGGTTTCTCTATAGAGCCCCCTACAGGTTTCTCTATAGAGCCCCCTTAGGTTTCTCTATAGAGCCCCCTACAGGTTTCTCTATAGAGCCCCCCCTTAGGGTTTCTCTATAGAGCCCCCCCCTTAGGGTTTCTCTATAGAGCCCCCCCCTACAGGTTTCTCCTTAGAGCCCCCCCTACAGGTTTCTCCTTAGAGCCCCCCCTACAGGTTTCTCTATAGAGCCCCCTACAGGTTTCTCTATAGAGCCCCCTACAGGTTTCTCTATAGAGCCCCCTACAGGTTTCTCTATAGAGCCCCCTACAGGTTTCTCCTTAGAGCTCCCCCCCTACAGGTTTCTCCTTAGAGCTCCCCTACAGGTTTCTCCTTAGATTCCCCCTGCAGGTTTCTCTATAGAGCCCCCCCCCCCTACAGGTTTCTCCTTAGAGCCCCCCTACAGGTTCCTCCTTAGAGCCCCCCCCTACAGGTTTCTCCTTAGAGAAATTCAACACAAAATAAGTCACATAACTACTCCAATGACTCTGAAGTTGTCCAGTTAACGTACATTAAGCTAACGTACAGTCAGTCTAGAACTTACTCGGCTTTTCGGCCGATGATGTTCGGTGTGAAGGTTTTCTAAAAAAGAAAAACACAAAAAAAGTATTTAAGTATAGAAACAAGAGTTCGTTGTGCATTTCAACATTTCCTGGACAAAGATTATTTAACCAGGGCTGCACAATATGTCGTTTTTTATAGTCGTCACAATATCTGGGGTGCCAGTCTGTAGGGAGTTGGGTTGGGAACCAAAGGGTTGCTGGTTCAAGTCCCGGACCAAAGTATGGTATGTATAGGTACTGAGCGTGTGTAATTCAGGCCTGTGTGTAATAATAGAGTGAAAACACATTAACTTAATAAAGTATATATTATTATACATTACATTATCAACTGGAGGAATATACATATTGTTTGTGTTAGTTGTGAGAAAATATCAGTAGATAACTGCACTTTAAAATGTTTTTTAGGGTTTCAATAACAGAAACACAGTGTCTCTGTGGTCAAGACGGCATTCAATAAAAGATTGTTGAACATTTTTTCCTTTCATTTGTTTTAAATTCAAAAAGCAATTTGTTGTATTTTTGTAGAATACTGAAAGCGGCAGAACTGAGTACACTTTTTATATATTTTTATGTCATTGCATATTTTCACCATATGGTGCAGAGCTGTAGTACAATGAGCTGTAGTACAATGAGCTGTAGTACAACGAGCTGTAGTACAATGAGCTGTAGTACAATGAGCTGTAGTACAATGAGTGGTTCAGTGCTGTAGTACAATGAGCTGTAGTACAACGAGCTGTAGTACAACGAGCTGTAGTACAATGAGCTGTAGTACAATGAGCTGTAGTACAATGAGTGGTTCAGTGCTGTAGTACAATGAGCTGTAGTACAATGAGCTGTAGTACAATGAGCTGTAGTACAACGAGCTGTAGTACAACGAGCTGTAGTACAACGAGCTGTAGTACAACGAGCTGTAGTACAATGAGTGGTGCAGTGCTGTAGTACAACGAGCTGTAGTACAACGAGCTGTAGTACAACGAGCTGTAGTACAATGAGTGGTGCAGTGCTGTAGTACAACAAGCTGTAGTACAACGAGCTGTAGTACAATGAGCTGTAGTACAACGAGCTGTAGTATAATGAGTGGTGCAGTGCTGTAGTACAACAAGCTGTAGTACAACGAGCTGTAGTACAATGAGCTGTAGTACAACGAGCTGTAGTATAATGAGTGGTGCAGTGCTGTAGTACAACGAGCTGTAGTACAACGAGCTGTAGTATAATGAGTGGTGCAGTGCTGTAGTACAACGAGCTGTAGTACAACGAGCTGTAGTACAATGAGTGGTGCAGTGCTGTAGTACAACGAGCTGTAGTACAACGAGCTGTAGTACAATGAGTGGTGCAGTGCTGTAGTACAATGAGCTGTAGTACAACGAGCTGTAGTACAATGAGCTGTAGTACATCACCTTCTTCACCCCCCCCAGGGTGAGGTCTCTGGATCGCATCGAGGGGAGACGGCCAGTCGAGATGGCGGCGGGAGGTCGGCGGCCCATTATCAGTGCCACACCGCTCCCTCCAGGGGTCGGCGGCACACGTTGACCACTGGGGTCCCTCGAGCCTGAATCTGCCATCCTACACTGGAGACGTGTGGAAAAAGGAAAGAAGAACTTTAGTTTATATGCACAACAGAAGATATAACTCACATACAATAGAGAAAAGAAGCAATTTCAGTGCAGGAGAGGAAGGAAGCCCAAATTATTATTATTATTATTATTATTATTATTATTATTATTATTCAGATTCCTCCCATAATACAAATAACAAATGTTGTAATGCACGACAAAAACAAAACAAACTATACAACAAACTAATAAACACAAACAGGGAAACTAATAACACACACACACACACTAATGGGAAAATTACATTTAACCAATGATTTTCATATTATTCATTCATAATAAGATCTCCAATGCCTCTCAGAGTAAATGACTTCTGTATCTGTCCTCAGTGTCTTCTCCTTGTAGGAGACAACTTGATTTGTTATGTCTCTGCATTTGTCCTCCAAGGACAAAGGGCATCAAGTCTGACAGAAACAGTTGTCTAAAGCCGTGTTTATCATAGCAGGACCCAGGTCCCAGGACCCAGGTCCCAGGACCCAGGTCCCAGGACCCAGGTCCCAGGACCCAGGTCCCAGGACCCAGGTCCCAGGACCCAGGTCCCAGGACCCAGGTCCCAGGACCCAGGTCCCAGGACCCAGGTCCCAGGACCCAGGTCCCTGGACCCAGGTCCCTGGACCCAGGTCCCTGGACCCAGGTCGAGACCATAGCCTATCCAGAGAGACAAGATGACCTTTTTCAACTGAGATAGACTGACCAGTCAAGAAAACTTGACGCACGGAGGACAGATTCAGAAAGACGTAAGAGATCCAACCGTCTGCCTGAGGTCCACTAATGGTTCTGTTTAAGATGAAACTGGTTTCCAAACATGGCCTGGTTTCTGCTGGGACAAACGGGATATAAGGAACTGTCCTATGCTGTTTGGGACACAGAACTGTTGCCACTCTGTAACTGTACATTGTGAAAGCTGTTCTTGTCATTTTGATTGTTCTCTGCAGAAAACAAGTACAGTGAACCCTCGTTTTTCACGGGGTTACGTTCCAAAAAGAACCCGTGATAGGCGAAATCCGTGAAGTAGGAACCTTTATAATTATTATACGATGAAATACTCCATAATACATTGAAACCAAAGAACAAAACCTTTAACAGGCCCAAGCATTTAACAAATAAAAGTACTGTATAAACGTTTTTTTTTACAAATAACTCCTGTACTATAAAATAATAATTTTAATCATCAATACGAACTGAAGGCTTCAAATTGCGAGATCTTCTAAAGCCCACGGTGCAGGTGTGTTTTTCTTCTAAAGAGCTACAGCACCCTGGAACTACAGCACCCTGGAACTACAGTACCCTGGAGCTACAGGTCCCTGGAACTACAGCACCCTGGAGCTACAGCACCCTGGAGCTACAGCACCCTGGAACTACAGCACCCTGGAACTACAGTACCCTGGAGCTACAGGTCCCTGGAACTACAGTAACCTGGAACTACAGTAACCTGGAGCTACAGCACCCTGGAGCTACAGCACCCTGGAGCTACAGGTCCCTGGAACTACAGTAACCTGGAACTACAGCAACCTGGAACTACAGCACCCTGCAACTACAGCACCCTGCAACTACAGCACCCTGCAACTACAGTAACCTGCAACTACAGCACCCTGGAACTACAGTAACCTAGAACTACAGTAACCTAGAACTACAGTACCCTGGAACTACAGTACCCTGGAACTACAGTAACCTAGAACTACAGTACCCTGGAACTACAGTACCCTGGAACTACAGTAACCTAGAACTACAGTACCCTAGAACTACAGTAACCTAGAACTACAGTAACCTAGAACTACAGTAACCTAGAACTACAGTACCCTGGAACTACAGTACCCTGGAACTACAGTAACCTAGAACTACAGTACCCTGGAACTACAGCACCCTGGAACTACAGCACCCTGGAACTACAGCACCCTGCAACTACAGCACCCTGCAACTACAGCACCCTGCAACTACAGCACCCTGCAACTACAGCACCCTGCAACTACAGCACCCTGCAACTACAGTAACCTGCAACTACAGTAACCTGCAACTACAGCAACCTGGAGCTACAGCACCCTGGAACTACAGCACCCTGGAACTACAGCAACCTGGAACTACAGCACCCTGGAACTACAGCACCCTGGAACTACAGCACCCTGCAACTACAGCACCCTGCAACTACAGCACCCTGCAACTACAGTAACCTGCAACTACAGTAACCTGCAACTACAGTAACCTGCAACTACAGCAACCTGGAACTACAGCACCCTGGAACTACAGCAACCTGGAACTACAGCAACCTGGAACTACAGCACCCTGGAACTACAGCAACCTGGAACTACAGCACCCTGGAGCTACAGCACCCTGGAACTACAGCACCCTGGAACTACAGCACCCTGGAACTACAGCAACCTGGAACTACAGCACCCTGGAGCTACAGCAACCTGGAACTACAGCACCCTGGAACTACTGCACCCTGGAACTACTGCACCCTGGAACTACAGCACCCTGGAACTACAGCACCCTGGAACTACAGCACCCTGGAACTACTGCACCCTGGAACTACAGCACCCTGCAACTACAGCACCCTGGAACTACAGCACCCTGGAACTACAGCACCCTAGAGCTACAGGTCCCTGGAGCTACAGCACCCTGGAGCTACAGGTCCCTGGAACTACAGCACCCTGCAGCATTAGTTTTATGCAGTGTTCTTCTGAATGGAAAGGGGGGGGGCTCTACGTTATCACCACAGCAACGCTTGTAGTTCAGCGACATCAACTACTAACAGACATTTTAAGACAAGTGTACAAGCCATCGGCGACTTTAACGTTTCTTATATCACGACCATAGACTGTATATATAAGATCACGACTATGACTCGTAATATTTAAGATTTTGACGTTAACAACGGCACAAAATCAGCTGCACGTGGCCAAATCCGACCACGAATACAAGCACGCGATGCGACTTTGAATCATAATTAAACGCTGTCATTAATAACCGTTGGCACGGTATGCTTCTCCACATACTCACGTTATGATCCGTAGGTCGTCCTAATTAGTTATTTAGTCCAAATTGTAAGAGAAGAGTCATTACAACAAGTTGTTTCGAGCTCCTGCTGCTCCTGACGCTGCATTACGCACGGCCGGCGCCATGACACTTCCGCATCGTCATCACTCTCTGAGTTCATGCGCATCAAACATGCGCAGAGACATATTTTGAGTCTTAAATGAATAACAAATAACAAAGCTATAACTATATCTGATATATATTCCAATCTATTTAATTAAGAGTATAGGTTGTCCATATAATTAACGAGGTTTGTAAATCTGTCACATTTTTATTTATTTATTTATTTGTTATTATTTTTATTTTGTTCATTTTACTCATTTAATGGATCAATTTTTATTGTTACCTGGTCTCATTTTATATAAGTTGAAAACTCTTTCTTTATAATATAATTATAATTATAATTATGTTTTGAGCTGTGATGACTGAATGTTTGTAAAATATCTTTAAATAAAAACAAACATGTCTACAGTATGTTTTTCCACATTTAATTGTAATTTCCCCTTGTGGGACTAATAAAGGATAGATTACTATTATTATTATTATTATTATTAAATGTACAATCATGAACGCTGTAAAATCATATCTGAAATCTGTAAGCTTTACAGCATAATTATTTGAATTTTTAATTGAAATATATGTATTTTACTTTTGTTTTATGTTATATTTGATGGCCCCTGGGCCCAGACCCCCCCAGGCTTGTTTGTGATAGACTGAAGTGATTTACAGAATATGTTGTTTTCCTGCTGTGTAGATCCAAGTTTGTGAATAAAGATTGAAAAAGAAAATCAAATTCAAATGTTATTTTCGGGAATTAAAAAGAAGATTGATATAGGACAACATGAGGACAACATGAGGGCGACATGAGGACGACATGAGGACAACATGAGGGCGACATGAGGACAACATGAGGACAACATGAAGGCAACATGAAGACAACATGAGGGCAACATGAGGACAACATGAGGGCGACATGAGGGCGACATGAGGACAACATGAGGGCGACATGAGGACAACATGAGAGCAACATGAGGACAACATGAGGACAACATGAGGGCAACATGAAGACAACATGAGGGCAACATGAGGACAACATGAAGACAACATGAGGACAACATGAGGGCAACATGAGGACAACATGAAGGCAACATGAGGACAACATGAGGACAACATGAGGGCAACATGAGGACAACATGAAGACAACATGAGGGCAACATGAGGACAACATGAGGGCAACATGAGGACAACATGAGGACAACATGAGGACAACATGAGGGCAACATGAGGACAACATGAAGACAACATGAAGACAACATGAGGGCACCATGAGGACAACATGAGGACACCATGAGGACAACATGAAGGCAACATGAGGGCAACATGAGGGCAACATGAGGACAACATGAGGACAACATGAGGACAACATGAGGGCAACATGAGGACAACATGAAGGCAACATGAGGACAACATGAGGGCAACATGAGGACAACATGAGGACAACATGAGGACAACATGAGGGCAACATGAGGACAACATGAGGACAACATGAGGGCAACATGAGGACAACATGAGGACAACATGAGGCCTTTTCCTGTCAAAAAGAACACCAAGTGTGAACCTATAGCCTTATAGTTATGTTAACGTGTTCATGTCCTATAGGCGACCCCCTGGGGGACGAGTACAACACAACATCAAAAAATAAAAACAACAAGATTAACAAGTGCAGACATTATAACTCACCTTCCCAGCAGCCTCGTGGAGACAATTTAATTCATGATTTCAGTAGATTAGAGAGACCGTCGCCAGATTAATATCTATAATCTGCAGCTAAAACAGTAGATATGGGGCAATAAGGACAGATAACAAAGGGATAAAGTCATAGTGAGAGAGCAGTCCATATTATTATTTGTTTTTAAAGAAATGACAATGATGTATTGCTGTAATTACAAAGGATACTGGCTGCAGCGTTCATTCATTACCGCAGCCGCAGAACAGTGAAGTCCTCCGAGTGTAATTAAAGAGCAATCATCCATCATCAGTCGTACGGCCGCTGTCCTCAGAGGTGGAAACACATTTTATAGTTGACATGTTTGTGGGTCTGTTGAGAAGAGAATTTGGAGCATTTGTGATGTCCTGAGAAGGAAAGATAGACAATATTCTTAAAATCTTGAAAATCAATACTTTTGTTGACGCTTTTTATCGATGTTTTTAACTTTTCTCATGTTTTTGTCCCACTTTTGAGACTTTTTTCAATATTTGTCTTTTTTATTTTCAACACTAACTTATTAACTTTAGTTTTACAGTTATTTTTGGAATTTATGGTCAATAAAGCTCATTTATAGGAAATTATACCTAATGTTTGAGTTAGAAAAGCAGAAATTATTGAGACTAAAATTAAAGGAATGGATGTTGATGATAATCACAAACTGGAATATGTCAACTTTTACTCTCAATACTATTTCAAAAACACTTCAATTTGTTTTCAAATGCTATAAAATTTAATAAGACGCCCAAAATTAATGAAAGTAGAGATTTGTACTTGGCAAAGAGCGTTGTGTGGAATCAATCATGTTATTTTGGGGAGTTAAAAGAACATTGATATAGGACAACATGGGGACACCATGAGGACAACATGAGGACAACATGAGGACAACATGAGGACAACATGAAGACAACATGAAAACAACATGAGGTCAACATGAAAACAACATGAAGACAACATGAGGAAAACATGAGGACAACATGAGGACAGCATGAGGACAACATGAAGACAACATGAGGACAACATGAAGACAACATGAAAATAACATGAGGACAACATGAAGACAACATGAAAACAACATGAGGTCAACATGAAGACAACATGAGGACAACATGAAGACAACATGAGGAAAACATGAGGACAACATGAGGACAGCATGAGGACAACATGAAGACAACATGAGGACAACATGAAGACAACATGAAAATAACATGAGGACAACATGAAGACAACATGAGGAAAACATGAGGACAACATGAGGACAGCATGAGGACAGCATGAGGACAACATGAAGACAACATGAGGACAACATGAAGACAACATGAGAATAACATGAGGACAACATGAGGACAACATGAGGACAACAAGACAACATGAGGGCAACATGAGGACAACATGAGGATAACATAAGGACAACATGAGGACAACAAGACAACATGAGGACAACATGAAGACAACATGAAAATAACATGAGGACAACATGAAGACAACATGAGGAAAACATGAGGACAACATGAGGACAGCATGAGGACAGCATGAGGACAACATGAAGACAACATGAGGACAACATGAAGACAACATGAGAATAACATGAGGACAACATGAGGACAACATGAGGACAACAAGACAACATGAGGGCAACATGAGGACAACATGAGGATAACATAAGGACAACATGAGGACAACAAGACAACATGAGGACATCATGAAGACAACATGAGGACAACATGAAGACAACATGATTACAACATGAGGAAAACATGAGAAAAACATGAGGACAATATGAGGACAGCATGAGGACAACATGAAGACAACATGAGGACAACATGAAGACAACATGAAGACAACATGAAGACAACATGAGGAAAACATGATTACAACATGAGTATAACATGAGGACAACATGAAGACAACATGAGTATAACATGAGGACAACATGAGGACACCATGAGGACAACATGAAGACAACATGAAGACAACATGAGGGCACCATGAGGACAACATGAGGACACCATGAGGACAACATGAAGGCAACATGAGGGCAACATGAGGGCAACATGAGGACAACATGAGGACAACATGAGGACAACATGAGGGCAACATGAGGACAACATGAAGGCAACATGAGGACAACATGAGGACAACATGAGGGCAACATGAGGACAACATGAAGGCAACATGAGGGCAACATGAGGACAACATGAGGGCAACATGAGGACAACATGAAGACAACATGAAGACAACATGAGGGCAACATGAGGACAACATGAGGGCAACATGAGGACAACATGAGGGCAACATGAGGACAACATGAGGGCAACATGAGGACAACATGAGGACAACATGAGGACAACATGAGGGCAACATGAGGACAACATGAGGACAACATGAGGGCAACATGAGGACAACATGAGGACAACATGAGGCCTTTTCCTGTCAAAAAGAACACCAAGTGTGAACCTATAGCCTTATAGTTATGTTAACGTGTTCATGTCCTATAGGCGACCCCCTGGGGGACGAGTACAACACAACATCAAAAAATAAAAACAACAAGATTAACAAGTGCAGACATTATAACTCACCTTCCCAGCAGCCTCGTGGAGACAATTTAATTCATGATTTCAGTAGATTAGAGAGACCGTCGCCAGATTAATATCTATAATCTGCAGCTAAAACAGTAGATATGGGGCAATAAGGACAGATAACAAAGGGATAAAGTCATAGTGAGAGAGCAGTCCATATTATTATTTGTTTTTAAAGAAATGACAATGATGTATTGCTGTAATTACAAAGGATACTGGCTGCAGCGTTCATTCATTACCGCAGCCGCAGAACAGTGAAGTCCTCCGAGTGTAATTAAAGAGCAATCATCCATCATCAGTCGTACGGCCGCTGTCCTCAGAGGTGGAAACACATTTTATAGTTGACATGTTTGTGGGTCTGTTGAGAAGAGAATTTGGAGCATTTGTGATGTCCTGAGAAGGAAAGATAGACAATATTCTTAAAATCTTGAAAATCAATACTTTTGTTGACGCTTTTTATCGATGTTTTTAACTTTTTCTCATGTTTTTGTCCCACTTTTGAGACTTTTTTTTTCAATATTTGTCTTTTTTATTTTCAACACTAACTTATTAACTTTAGTTTTACAGTTATTTTTGGAATTTATGGTCAATAAAGCTCATTTATAGGAAATTATACCTAATGTTTGAGTTAGAAAAGCAGAAATTATTGAGACTAAAATTAAAGGAATGGATGTTGATGATAATCACAAACTGGAATATGTCAACTTTTACTCTCAATACTATTTCAAAAACACTTCAATTTGTTTTCAAATGCTATAAAATTTAATAAGACGCCCCAAAATTAATGAAAGTAGAGATTTGTACTTGGCAAAGAGCGTTGTGTGGAATCAATCATGTTATTTTGGGGAGTTAAAAAGAACATTGATATAGGACAACATGGGGACACCATGAGGACAACATGAGGACAACATGAGGACAACATGAGGACAACATGAAGACAACATGAAAACAACATGAGGTCAACATGAAAACAACATGAAGACAACATGAGGAAAACATGAGGACAACATGAGGACAGCATGAGGACAACATGAAGACAACATGAGGACAACATGAAGACAACATGAAAATAACATGAGGACAACATGAAGACAACATGAAAACAACATGAGGTCAACATGAAGACAACATGAGGACAACATGAAGACAACATGAGGAAAACATGAGGACAACATGAGGACAGCATGAGGACAACATGAAGACAACATGAGGACAACATGAAGACAACATGAAAATAACATGAGGACAACATGAAGACAACATGAGGAAAACATGAGGACAACATGAGGACAGCATGAGGACAGCATGAGGACAACATGAAGACAACATGAGGACAACATGAAGACAACATGAGAATAACATGAGGACAACATGAGGACAACATGAGGACAACAAGACAACATGAGGGCAACATGAGGACAACATGAGGATAACATAAGGACAACATGAGGACAACATGAGGACAACATGAAGACAACATGAAAATAACATGAGGACAACATGAAGACAACATGAGGAAAACATGAGGACAACATGAGGACAGCATGAGGACAGCATGAGGACAACATGAAGACAACATGAGGACAACATGAAGACAACATGAGAATAACATGAGGACAACATGAGGACAACAAGACAACATGAGGGCAACATGAGGACAACATGAGGATAACATAAGGACAACATGAGGACAACAAGACAACATGAGGACATCATGAAGACAACATGAGGACAACATGAAGACAACATGATTACAACATGAGGAAAACATGAGAAAAACATGAGGACAATATGAGGACAGCATGAGGACAACATGAAGACAACATGAGGACAACATGAAGACAACATGAAGACAACATGAAGACAACATGAGGAAAACATGATTACAACATGAGTATAACATGAGGACAACATGAAGACAACATGAGTATAACATGAGGACAACATGAGGACACCATGAGGACAACATGAGGACAACATGAGGACAACAAGACAACATGAAGACAACATGAGGATAACATGAGGACACCATGAGGACAACATGAGGACAACATGAAGACAACATGAGGGCAACATGAGGACAACATGAGGACAACATGAGGACAACAAGACAACATGAAGACAACATGAGGATAACATGAAGACAACATGAGGACAACATGAAGACAACATGAGGACAACATGAGGACAACATGAGGACAACATGAGGACACCATGAGGACACCATGAGGGTTAAAGTCACTAGTTAGCCTACTAACCTACTTATTAGGCTAACTTTGTGAAACGTTGTTGTTGACATCCATCCCTGAATACCAGCGGTACTGTACTTAAGTCCAGATGTTGAGGTACTTGTACTTTACTCAAGTCTTTTCTTTTCAAGCTACTTTCTACTTCTACTCCGCTTCATTTCAGAGAGAAATATTCTACTTTTTACTCCACTACATCCATCTGACAGCTTTAGTTACTTTACACATTAAGCTTTCTGCACACAAAACACATAGTAGTAGTTTATAAAATACAATATAAATGAAACTAACCGACAATATAACGTCTATAAGTCCAGCTGAGATGATGAGACCATTAAACACACAGCTGTTTGGATCCTTTACACTTCATACAATGGGAGGATTTTACTCCATCGAGTACTTTTAATACTTTAACTACGTTTTCCTGATGATACTAACATACTTTTACTTAACTAATATTTTCAATGCAGGACTTTTACTTGTAACAGAGTATTTTACCAGTGTGGTATTAGTACTTTTACTTAAGTAAAGGATCTGACTACCTTACTAGACTACACTAATGGCGTTTTTCCATTAATGGGACCAGCTCGGGGCCCCGTCCTCCTTTTTCCATTGCAGATTAGTACCGCCTCATGTGTGAGGTGAGCGTGGCTGGTCGTCATATCCGGAAACTGCCACGCAACACACACACGCACACACACACACACACACACACACACACACACACACACACACATAACGTCGAAGGTGCTTTTGATTCTTGACATGGGTATGTTAGCCAGTAGACATTTGTTTCATAAGAAGATGGAGGCAGCAAAAAAAATAAAACGCTGACTAAACCTTAAAAATGGCTGATATGACAATATATATTGTCAAAAGAATATAAAAATGTCAACCACACATGTATGTCTATATGCTGATAGAAAACCCAGCAGCCGAACTGCGTTATGGTAATATTTATCTAATTTGGACGATACTTGGAGCTTGGAGAGAATTTGAAGACTTTGTGACATAGAAATAAAATGGATATTTCTATCATTTGTGATGTCCTAAAAATTATGATTTCCCCCTTTGTGTTTCAATGAAGTCTTAACATTAGCATATTTTAACATTTTCTCAAAATAAAAAAGTGTATTTATTCATCACACAACCCATCCTCTTCATATCAGGACTTAAACCCGACAGATGTCTGTCTCCTTGATGCTTCGGCGTGCCTTTGTGTGTGTGTGTGTGTGTGTGTGTGTGTGTGTGTGTGTGTGTGTGTGTGTGTGTGTCACACACACACACCACGCTATCAAAATAGCTGGCTTTTAATCGATCAATCGGCTAATCGTTGCATCTCTAGTTACAAGTTGTTTATCTTGTTTTTTTATTTTTATTAAATCATCGAATAAATCAAATAAGAAATAAAGTACATTAAATCATCCCTCTAAAAATGAAGGTAAATCTGCTTACTCTGGATTTACACGGCGGCATCCCTCGCCTCCGGGCGGGCTGGGGCTGGCCTGCGGACTTCGTCCATATGGCATAACAGTTGGCACATGTATATGTTTTGAGGTCTTGGTGGAGCTCTGTGTAATTTACTGGGACATCACTCCGTGTAAACTCATTTGAACACGCAGTGGCCAGTGGAGCGTGTAAGAAAACACACACACACACACAAAGAAAACACACACACACACACACACACACACACTGTCGCCCTCCCTCCCCCAACAGCCCTTGTGTCATCCACTGTCTCCATATCTGTGAAGTGACATTTATGCAAGTGTTGAGTCTATATTGAGTGTCTGGGGGACTGATGTGTTGTTTTAAAGGTGCGTCAGCGCCTCCAGAGTGTGTTGTCCTCGCCGTGTCAGCGCCCCAGGGCGCGGTGCTGACAGCGCCTCCAGAGTGTGTTGTCCTCGCCGTGTCAGCGCCCCAGGGCGCGGTGCTGACACGGCTGTGTGTGTGGTCACAGTCCCGTTGGAACATCCTCATTTCTCGCTTCGTTTCGGGTTGAATTCATGAATTCATCCGGTGTGACTGCTTATAGGAGTCAAGGAAACATCACGCTGAAGAGCCGAGAGCAAACATGAGACTGGGAGGGAGTGATGGAGGGAGGGATGGAGAGAGGGATGGAGGGACAGAGTATGGGATGGAGAGAGTAATGGATGGAGAGAGGGATGGATGGACAGAGTAATGGATGGAGAGAGGGATGGATGGACAGAGTATGGGATGGAGAGAGTAATGGATGGAGAGAGGGATGGAGGGACAGAGTATGGGATGGAGAGAGTAATGGATGGAGTGACTAAGGGAGAAAGTAAGGGAGGGAGGGAGGGAGTAATGGAGGGAGGGAGAGAGTAAGGGAGGGAGGGAGTGATGGAGAAAGTAATGGAGGGAGGGAGAGAGTAATGGAGGGAGTGACTAAGGGAGGGAGAAAGTAAGGGAGGGAGTAATGGAGTAATGGAGGGAGGGAGAGAGTAAGGGAGGGAGGGAGTGATGGAGAAAGTAATGGAGGGAGGGAGAGAGTAATGGAGGGAGTGACTAAGGGAGGGAGAAAGTAAGGGAGGGAGTAATGGAGTAATGGAGGGAGGGAGAGAGTAAGGGAGGGAGGGAGTGATGGAGAAAGTAATGGAGGGAGGGAGAGAGAGAGTAAAGGAGGGAGGGAGTGATGGAGGGTGAGAATTTGGGATGGAGAGAGTAAGGGAGGGAGGGAGGGACAGAGTTAGGAAGGGAGGGAGAGAGAGAATCAGGGAGCAAGGGAGGGAGGGAGGGAGTGTTTGTGTGAGAGAGAGAAGAGATAGAGAGAGAGAGAGAGAGAGAGAGAGAGAGAGAGAAACAGACTGTAAGAGCGGCGCCTGTGTGTTCGCTCCTCATCATCAGCGTTCAGATCTCTCATCGACTGCAGCAGCGGAGGCAGAAAAGCGGAAAAAGCGTCTTCTCCCATCCGGGCTGCGATCTTCTCTCCGGTCACACATCTGAGCCTCATACAAGTAAGGAATTCTTCTCAGTGTGCCTGCGTACAGATGCTCGCAGCCTCGGGAAATAGATCTGTTGTGAAGTTGTGTAAGATCCCACAATCTGACGCTGCGATGCTGCATTTCATGTGTGCATTTCTCAGACATAAAGTCAGATGAATCCAGTAGTTAAGGCGTTAATGCATGAGTTTTATGTCCACAATCATGCGTGATGACATTTATTACCAACCTTGGACCTTTATTACATCCCAACTGATGCCATTTTACACGAGACTGCGAGGAAATTTCATCCAGCAGCATAAACTGGTTCATGTGATGCTTCATTTCTTAAATGTTAATGCTCAGATTAGTCACTTAATATCTGTTCAACAGGGTGATCATACTTCATTAATTATTATTTCCTTCTAATGGCCATTTCACGTCCTTTAGTTTTAAAACATGCACTGAGAAACATTCTTCCTTTGCTTCGTGCAACCATCTAAATGTGCAAAGTATTCTCCTTGGGGCAAAAGAAATGACTTTGAAGCCCAGAGGTGCTTTTAGTGCCCCGGCTGCTGCATATGAATGAACGCGTTTTATGATGAGATAACAGCGAGTGTAACGGAGAACTCACAGCCCAAATGTGCATGCTTCTATAAAGGGGGGATCACATGGTACCTAACGATACGATACACGTAGTTTATATCCACGACGGTCCACTTCCGGGATTGCTCCGGTGTCGCCGGGAATCCCGCCGGATGTCCGTCCCCTTCCTCTTTCTTTGTGTAATTCTGTATGTGATTTCTGAGGACTATGGTAAATCCAGACAGCGAGCTAGACTGATCTGTCCAATCAGAGCTTTCTGTTCCCGAGGCTATTTTGCAAGCGGCACCGTTGCTCCGTCCGGCGCTAGACCAGAGCATGTTTTTCCCCCATCCCTGGAATGCTGTGTGGACACGCCAGACCCTCCTCCTCCACAGCAGCAAAGCAAGACTACATGATACATGTCTCACTGGACCAATGATACTGTCGGTACACGATCCGTTCTACCTGCTCGATCCGTCCTACCTGCTCGATCCGTTCTACCTGCTCGATCCGTTCTACCTGCTCCATCCGTCCTACCTGCTCGATCCGTCCTACCTGCACGATCCGTCCTACCTGCTCGATCCGTTCTACCTGCTCCATCCGTTCTACCTGCTCCATCCGTCCTACCTGCACGATCCGTCCTACCTGCTCGATCCGTCCTACCTGCTCCATCCGTCCTACCTGCTCGATCCGTCCTACCTGCACGATCCGTTCTACCTGCTCGATCCGTCCTACCTGCTCGATCCGTCCTACCTGCTCGATCCGTCCTACCTGCTCGATCCGTCCTACCTGCTCGATCCGTTCTACCTGCTCCATCCGTCCTACCTGCTCGATCCGTCCTACCTGCTCGATCCGTCCTACCTGCTCGATCCGTTCTACCTGCTCCATCCGTTCTACCTGCTCGATCCGTCCTACCTGCTTCTTCCGTTCTGCGCATGTGCAATATGTTCGCGCACACGCAGATGATAATCATGATGTACGAGGATTTACGGCGCTGCACGATCTGTTCCACAGTAGCGGTCTGCTGTTAGCCTCCACCGGAAAGCTACCGACGTTAGTTTAGCTAACAGCTAATTCGGCTAACCGCTAGCTAACCGCTAGCTGACAGCTTGATTCAGCCTAAAATAACGTTACTCAAACTAACCAGCGGGAAAAGCAGCTGCAGCTAAATTAAGACTTTACAGTAATAATAAAGACAAGTATTGAGTGATTGTATTTTAAATGAGCACAATGTAACGTAGAACTGACGTAACAGCTGTTATATATTTATATATAACAATAATATATTCTTTTACATGCTGTCTCAGCTAGCGGTTAGCCGAATTAGCTGTTAGCTAAACTAACGTTAGCGTTCCGGTGGAGGCGAACAGACTTTCTTTAACTGTCTATGGGAACAGATCGTGCAGTGTCGTAAATCAGCGTTCATCGTGACATCATCTGCGTATGCGCAAACATATTGCACATGCGCAGGACGGATCGTGCAGGCAGAACGGATCGTGCAGGCGGGACGGATCGAGCAGGTAGGACGGATCGTGCAGGTAGGACGGATCGTGCAGGTAGGACGGATCGTGCAGGTAGGACGGATCGTGCAGGTAGGACGGATCGTGCAGGTAGGACGGATCGAGCAGGTAGGACGGATCGTGTACCGACAGATACAACAAATCCTTTTATTTATCAGACCAGCTGATTGGTCTGATTTCTCCTCTTATTTCTTTCCAGTGGCTAGAGCTGACAGAGGAGGTAGCTCTTCATCTTCACACACACACACACACACACACACACACACACACACACACACACACACACACACACACACACACACCTGACATATTTCAAATAATGCAAGTAAAAACGTTTTTGTGTGGCAGGGCACCTTTAACCCTCGTGTTATCTTCCCGTCAAAATTGAAAATCAACACTTTTTTTATCAACCTTTTTAACTTTTTCTTACCTTTTTGTCCCATTTTCAAACACTTTGAGGCTTTTTTCGATGTTTGTTACTTTTTTTGACGTTTTTAACACTAGGTAACACTAACTTATTAACTTTACTTTTACAGTTATTTTTGGAATTTATGGTCAATAAAGCTCATTTATAGGAAATTATACCTAATGTTTGAGTTAGAAAAGCAGAAATTAGGAATTATTGAGACTAAAATTAAAGGAATGGATGTTGATGATAATCACAGACTGGAATATGTCAACTTTTACTCTCAATACTATTTCAAAAACACTTCAATTTGGTTTCAAATGCTATAAAATTGAATAAGACGCCCCAAAATTAATGAAAGTAGAGATTTGTACTTGGCAAAGAGCGTTGTGTGGAATCAATCATGTTATTTTGGGGAATTAAAAAGAACATTGATATAGGACAACATGAGGACAACATGAGGACAACATGAGGACAACATGAAGACAACATGAGGACAACATGAGGACAACATGAGGACAACATGAGGACAACATGAAGACAACATGAGGACAACATGAGGACAACATGAGGACAACATGAGGACAACATGAGGGCAACAAGAAGACAACATGAGGACAACATGAAGACAACATGAAGACAACATGAGGACAACATGAAGACAACATGAGGACAACATGAGGACAACATGAGGACAACATGAGGACAACATGAGGACAACATGAGGGTTAGGAAATTACTCTCGTTACTTGTTCTTAAACTCCGTCACCTTGATTCCTGCTTTGCTCCATCGTAACTACCACGGCCACTAGAGGGAGCTGACGCTATAACCCTAAACAGAAGACCTCTGTTTCCCTCGTTCATGTGTTGCGCGCCACCTCGAGGTGTGAAGGTAAATCTGGTGCAAATGTGAGAGCGTGTAGATGCGATGCGAACGCTTGTACAATATGATTTGAGCTTGTAGAATAAAATCTGTACTTTATTTTATTTCATTTTTTTCCCACTTCAGTCACTTTTCCAGTACAACCACAACTCAGTGATACAACCTCTGGAATCTGTCGCTACAGCTTCTCATCTTATATATTATATTATATATTATTATATTATATGCAGTGTGTTCTCTCCATCACACAGCGGCAAGTCTGCGCTCTCGACTTTTGCAATACTTCTTGTGATGCATTTGGTGCAAAACTAATTTGTACCTGTGGACTTAGTCTGTGGAGCTCAGGGCCAACAGGACGGGCGGGGGACAGCAGGGTTTCTATCGCCAGATGAGGGACAACTCTTTCTGGGTTATTAATGTAGCATGGAAGCTAGCATTAGCTAACTAGCAGCTAGCCCGCTTCTACATACTGTAAATTCCTTTTAATTATCTCAACACTTTTAACAGTTAACCTGAAACACCGGCGGTGAGCTCCTCGTCCTGACTGACCGCCATCAGGGGGTCACATCACATCTACGAGTACAGATTGTTTTTCCCATCTACGCGCTCTCACATTTGCACCATATTTACCTTCATATCGAGGAGCCATGACGTGGCGATGCTGGGAGCAGGGAAATCTACTCAGAGAACCTTATTTTATTCATTAAACATTGATATTTGGCGCCAGCGTATCGATGATCGTCTCAATCGTACAAAGAAGGAACAACGATATATTGCCGTATTGATATTTCGTTCCATCCCTATTCTATAAATTATGATTCATGCTAAATGTCTTTAATTATTAGTTAGACCCTGATATGAAGCAACTGAAAGCTAGCGGAGGTAATTGGCTTACATTTCCTTTCACAGGCGTTATTTATAAATTAGGGCTGCAGGATTGTGTGGAAACCTTCGTAACTCGGATTAAAAGTGGAGCGCACACACGCGGAGACATGGGGGCTGATGACTTGTCCTGGGAGAATCCCCCTGTCCCAGTTTTCTGTCTCTGATAAGACACTGAGGAAGAAATGAGAATGTGCAGCTGGCTGGAAAACTGGCGCGTGGACACACACGTGTGCGTGATGACACGGCTCTCTCGCTGCATGCATGGCCCCGTGTGAACGACCCAACGCACAAATTTCACAGTTCACAGGCTTTAATGAGCTGCTGCAGCCTATCCGTCATACCTTAAATAACATACCTCCGAGTCAGGCAATGACACTGCACCAGGCATCCGCAGGATCATGACAACAAAGCAAACCGTGTTAGGATTGTTTTTCCTAAATTGCATTGGGTTATTTTTAGGCACATCTGTGATTTAGCTGCTCAGTGTGAGAGCGACTTTGATTTGAAAGAGCGCCGTCGATGTTGAGATGCTGGAGAAATAAGGAGAAAATATGAGTATTACTGGAGGAGATGATTGCAGTGGCTGTACTAAAAGGGGGGGGGACAGGTTTGGGCCACATGGGATTTTAGGAGACTGTCGTCCCCCGAAAAACGCTCCCATAGGTCGTATGTTCAAGGAGCAATTACGACTCGTATTTACGTTTCTAGTGACGGCGCCCTCTAGTGCGTACCTGCCAACACTCGCGTTTTTTACTAGTTTCTCCCGTTTTTTTAGCCCTAACTCCCAGACTTGGTTATTTCTCCCGGGAAACTCCCGTAATTTACATGGTCCAAACTCCTTTATGAGTAATCGGACCAATATGTTTGTCTAATGTTGACCAGTTGCCAGATCTTCTATGAAACGCATCCTTCACACAATCCACACATATACAATGTTCAACCCGTTTTTCACCTCAATCTGGCAACCTAAACCCAGCTGATCTCTGTGCAAGCTTCGTGGAAAGTTCAGACTAGAGCCCGACCGATAAAGGATTTTTAAGACCGATACGATAAAAATATTTGGTTATTTAAAAATCCAATATATATCGGCAGATACATATTTTTTAAATAAATCCAGAAACACGTTAAAAAACATTAGTTATTTGTTGTATTTATGAGTTCTCACTAAAATAATATGATAATAATTTGTTTTATTGTCACAACAGAACATCAAAATATATTAAAGTTCTGATAAATAAAATGTAGAAAAATACAAACTTAAGATATGAAACTTAAAGTCCTCAAAAATAATCAATCAGTGTTGTCAACAGGGACGTTGTAGAGCGTCCTCTGGTGGACAGACTATGCAACGCCATCACTAACGGGGACGTTGTAGAGCGTCCTCTGGTGGACAGACTATGCAACGCCATCACTAACGGGGACGTTGTAGAGCGTCCTCTGGTGGACAGACTATGCAACGCCATCTCTAACAGGGACGTTGTAGAGCGTCCTCTGGTGGACAGACTATGCAACGCCATCTCTAACAGGGACGTTGTAGAGCGTCCTCTGGTGGACAGACTATGCAACGCCATCACTAACAGGGACGTTGTAGAGCGTCCTCTGGTGGACAGACTATACAACGCCATCACTAACAGGGACGTTGTAGAGCGTCCTCTGGTGGACAGACTATGCAACGCCATCTCTAACAGGGACGTTGTAGAGCGTCCTCTGGTGGACAGACTATGCAACACCATCACTAACAGGGACGTTGTAGAGCGTCCTCTGGTGGACAGACTATGCAACACCATCACTAACAGGGACGTTGTAGAGCGTCCTCTGGTGGACAGACTATGCAACGCCATCACTAACGGGGACGTTGTAGAGCGTCCTCTGGTGGACAGACTATGCAACGCCATCACTAACAGGGACGTAGAGCGTCCTCTGGTGTTAAGTGTTAGTGTTTTAGGTGTTTTAACCCGTTTGGTATTCGGGTCAAATTGACCCATTTCAAATTTTTGGTCCATTTTTTTTTTCATTTGACATTTTGACTCAGAAAAAAACCAAAATGTGCAGGTCGGCGGGAAGACAACAGGGGGGTTAAGACGTAATGACAAGCAAACTGGAGGCGCAGCGACGTGCTGAAGCTGCAGAGACGTCCAGCACCATCAGTGTCTGAGAGGCCGGGGACAGCCAATCAAACACCGGCGGACCATCAGATCACCCCCAGCTCCACACTCAGGGCCGTGTGCAGCCGCCCGGATCGAATCACTGATGGGCCGCTAAAAGGAAATCTGATCGTCCATCACCCGCTGCTGCTCAAACCTACTAACCCCCCCCACCCCCCCACCCCCACCACCACCATTTCTGGCCAGACAGTAGGAAAAGCTGCAAGATTCAGCTCTGCTGTTTTTAAAGATGTGCACTTCATCCAGGAGGATTAGTCGTAGATTTCTGGTGGGGGGCAGGGGATATGTCCCACCCAATATTTAGCAGATCTAGATTTGTCCCCCTCGAAAAAATATGAAGGACAACCCACTCCACCCCCCAAAAAAAAGAGGTCAAAATAGCCGTTCAGGGGGCTAAAAGCATGTTTATATCAAAAGTCTCAACTTAATTACAGCATTGGAGGAAAAACGAAACAAAATATTAATATTCGAATCCCAAAGTTGAAAATCAAAAACCTACCCAACAAATTAATATCTATATAGTCCGTAGATAGAGTTGTTTAATTTTTACATTTGCGAGATGGACAGTATTATATAATATTTTCATTATTTACAGGATCAAGTACTATAAAGTGAGATTTAATCCCACTATAATCGACTATTTCCTTTAGTTTTAAAGTAAATAACATGAATTTCGTAACTGTAAGGTAGTTTTGAGTATTTATTTTCTCCTACTTGCCTATTGTATGTTTTAATTATCTACCCATAAGCCATCTCTCTGTTGAACAGCTGACAACTGATCCACAGTGTCAGGTTCAATTCTGGTCAATAACCCAGTAATCACTGTTTCTACAGCACCTGGTTACTGGTTCCACTTATTATTCCACTTATTTATTATTATTCATCATTCTCATATCTCACTTATTATTCCACTTATTTATTATTATTCATCATTCTCATATCTCACTTATTATTCCACTTATTTATTATTATTCATCATTCTCATTCTCATATCTCACTTATTATTCCACTTATTTATTATTATTCATCATTCTCATTCTCATATCTCACTTAATATTCCACTTATTTATTATTATTCATCATTCTCATTCTCATATCTCACTTATTATTCCACTTATTTATTATTATTCATCATTCTCATTCTCATATCTCTCTTATTATTCCACTTATTTATTATTATTCATCATTCTCATTCTCATATCTCACTTATTATTCCACTTATTTATTATTATTCATCATTCTCATTCTCATATCTCACTTATTATTCCACTTATTTATTATTATTCATCATTCTCATTCTCATATCTCACTTATTATTCCACTTATTTATTATTATTCATCATTCTCATTCTCATATCTCACTTATTATTCCACTTATTTATTATTATTCATCATTCTCATTCTCATATCTCACTTATTATTCCACTTATTTATTATTATTCATCATTCTCATTCTCATATCTCACTTATTATTCCACTTATTTATTATTATTCATCATTCTCATTCTCATATCTCACTTATTATTCCACTTATTTATTATTATTCATCATTCTCATTCTCATATCTCACTTATTATTCCACTTATTTATTATTATTCATCATTCTCATTCTCATATCTCTCTTATTATTCCACTTATTTATTATTATTCATCATTCTCATTCTCATATCTCACTTATTATTCCACTTATTTATTATTATTCATCATTCTCATTCTCATATCTCTCTTATTATTCCACTTATTTATTATTATTCATCATTCTCATTCTCATATCTCACTTATTATTCCACTTATTTATTATTATTCATCATTCTCATTCTCATATCTCACTTATTATTCCACTTATTTATTATTATTCATCATTCTCATTCTCATATCTCACTTATTATTCCACTTATTTATTATTATTCATCATTCTCATTCTCATATCTCACTTATTATTCCACTTATTTATTATTATTCATCATTCTCATTCTCATATCTCACTTATTATTCCACTTATTTATTATTATTCATCATTCTCATTCTCATATCTCACTTAATATTCCACTTATTTATTATTATTCATCATTCTCATTCTCATATCTCACTTATTATTCCACTTATTTATTATTATTCATCATTCTCATTCTCATATCTCACTTATTATTCCACTTATTTATTATTATTCATCATTCTCATATCTCACTTATTATTCCACTTATTTATTATTATTCATCATTCTCATTCTCATATCTCACTTATTATTCCACTTATTCATTATTATTCATCATTCTCATTCTCATATCTCACTTATTATTCCACTTATTTATTATTATTCATCATTCTCATTCTCATATCTCACTTATTATTCCACTTATTCATTATTATTCATCATTCTCATTCTCATATCTCACTTATTATTCCACTTATTTATTATTATTCATCATTCTCATTCTCATATCTCACTTATTATTCCACTTATTTATTATTATTCATCATTCTCATTCTCATATCTCACTTATTATTCCACTTATTTATTATTATTCATCATTCTCATATCTCAATTATTATTCCACTTATTTATTATTATTCATCATTCTCATTCTCATATCTCACTTATTATTCCACTTATTTATTATTATTCATCATTCTCATATCTCACTTATTATTCCACTTATTTATTATTATTCGTCATTCTCATTCTCATATCTCACTTATTATTCCACTTATTTATTATTATTCATCATTCTCATTCTCATATCTCACTTAATATTCCACTTATTTATTATTATTCATCATTTTCATTCTCATATCTCACTTATTATTCCACTTATTTATTATTATTCATCATTCTCATTCTCATATCTCACTTATTATTCCACTTATTTATTATTATTCATCATTCTCATTCTCATATCTCACTTATTATTTATTATTTACTATTTACTCATCATTCCCATTCTCACATCTCTTATTTGTTATTTATTCATCATTCTATTTCCTATTTCAGAATTGTATAGCTTTACGTTGCATATTCATATACATGTTACAAAATATTATGAATAATCTATGATGTATTAAAGTGGATAAAGTTATTGATCCGGTGGTGAAATTCACACGCTAGCTGCCGCTGTTATTTTGGTGAAAGTAACTCAAAAGTAACTCAAAAGTAGTGCAATGCATTACAATTCAGAGACAGTAATATTGTAATATAACTACTCAAAAATGACAGTAACTAGTAATCTATGATATATAACATTTTGGAAGTAACTTGCCCAACACTCACGTGATTTGGTCGACAAACCTGTTATTTTGAGTGGTTGTTAAGGCTAAAAAAAGCGCAAAATAAATGCAATTTACCATCCGTCTAAGTGAGTTTCTCCACAAATAATCATGCAAAAGCATCACTTTACATCTTTGCTTTGAGATGTCCTCCGAAGTTTCTTGGAAATACTTTATTTGGCATGAAAAGGGATAAAAAATGTCGGCCGAGACCGACAGGACCCACCGCTCGACTGATCGCATTAGTTTTCAGTTTGCGAGCTGTATCTTCTTGAGGATCGCAGCAGAAGATGGAGGGAGGCTGCAGAGGTTGGGCTGGTTGCTGGGAGACGGCTGGAGGTGGATTATGAAAGGCACGGAGCGGATCGAGTTGTGTAATGATGGGAAATGTCATTTAAGGGTGAGGAAAGGCGGGAGGAGGTGGGAGAAAAGAGCAGGACGGAGAATAACAGATCCCTAAATGAAAGGTTAATTGGATTCTGTCTGTTGAACAGTGTCCACAAAAATTATACAATTTATTAATTCCTGCCTGTGGCAAAAACTTTATAACTCCTCCCTCCGAGTGTCTGACACACACACACACTTAGGGAGGTCAAAACTGGACAAAATTATCTGTATATTATCTGTTTTGTGCAATAACACCGGCTTAAAATGTGTGCAATACTCTGCTGTTACTATTTATTCATTATTACTGTTCACAAACTCCTTAATTATGTAAATACTGTATCATAAAATCCCTTTACCTATGAATACCGTACAGATCCACACTCCTTATGTCCTTATTTATATTTATATTGATATTTATATACTTCGTGCAACTGTAACACAGAATTTCCCGTCAGGGATCGATATTTCTTGTTATGAGATAGCGCTTTATTTGAGTTTGTTCCTCCATTTACTTTTTTCAGTTTTTGTCATTTTTCCCCCACGTTTTTATTTTTTTTCAGTTTTTGTCATTTTTCCCCCACATTTTTGTTATTTTTTTTCAGTTTTTGTCACTTTTCCCCCACGTTTTTGTTATTTTTTTCAGTTTTTGTCGCCTCTTTTCCGAAATTTTTGTTGCTATTTTCAGTTTTTGTCGCCTTTTTAAAAAAAGATTTTTTTGGAATAAGTAAAAGCTTTTGTTTCCTTTTCAAGTTTTTGGGGACTATTTGGGGATTTTTCACCCTTAGTTTTCACCGCTTTATTTGAGTTTTGTTTTTTCAGTTTTTGTCATTTTCCCCCACATTTTTGTTATTTTTTTTCAGTTTTTGTCACTTTTCCCCCACGTTTTTGTTATTTTTTTCAGTTTTTGTCGCCTCTTTTCCGAAATTTTTGTTGCTATTTTCAGTTTTTGTCGCCTTTTTAAAAAAAAGATTTTTTTTGGAATAAGTAAAAAGCTTTTTGTTTCCCTTTTCAAGTTTTTTTGGGGACTATTTGGGGATTTTTCACCCTTAGTTTTCACCGCTTTATTTGAGTTTTGTTTTTTCAGTTTTTGTCATTTTTCCCCCACGTTTTTGTTATTTTTTTTCAGTTTTTGTCGCCTCTTTTCCGAAATTTTTGTTGCTATTTTCAGTTTTTGTCGGCTTTTTTAAAAAAGATTTTTTTTGGAATAAGTAAAAGCTTTTGTTTCCCTTTTCAAGTTTTTTGGGGACTATTTGGGGATTTTTCACCCTTAGTTTTCACCGCTTTATTTGAGTTTGTTCCTCCATTTCTTTTTTTCAGTTTTTGTCATTTTTCCCCCACGTTTTTATTTTTTTTCAGTTTTTGTCATTTTTCCCCCACGTTTTTGTTATTTTTTTTCAGTTTTTGTCATTTTCCCCCACATTTTTGTTATTTTTTTCAGTTTTTGTCGCCTCTTTTCCGAAATTTTTGTTGCTATTTTCAGTTTTTGTCGCCTTTTTAAAAAAAAGATTTTTTTTGGAATAAGTAAAAGCTTTTGTTTCCCTTTCAAGTTTTTTTGGGGACTATTTGGGGATTTTTCACCCTTAGTTTTCACCGCTTTATTTGAGTTTTGTTTTTTCAGTTTTTGTCATTTTTCCCCCACATTTTTGTTATTTTTTTTCAGTTTTTGTCACTTTTCCCCCACGTTTTTGTTATTTTTTTCAGTTTTTGTCGCCTCTTTTCCGAAATTTTTGTTGCTATTTTCAGTTTTTGTCGGCTTTTTTAAAAAAAGATTTTTTTTGGAATAAGTAAAAAGCTTTTTGTTTCCCTTTTCAAGTTTTTTTGGGGACTATTTGGGGATTTTTCACCCTTAGTTTTCACCGCTTTATTTGAGTTTGTTCCTCCATTTCTTTTTTTCAGTTTTTGTCATTTTTCCCCCACGTTTTTATTTTTTTTCAGTTTTTGTCATTTTTCCCCACATTTTTGTTATTTTTTTCAGTTTTTGTCGCCTCTTTTCCGAAATTTTTGTTGCTATTTTCAGTTTTTGTCGCCTTTTTAAAAAAAAGATTTTTTTTGGAATGAGTAAAAAGCTTTTTGTTTCCCTTTTCAAGTTTTTTTGGGGACTATTTGGGGATTTTTCACCCTTAGTTTTCACCGCTTTATTTGAGTTTTGTTTTTTCAGTTTTTGTCACTTTTCCCCCA
Organism: Percina caprodes; assembly: GCA_013375575.1. Classification (NCBI taxonomy): domain Eukaryota; kingdom Metazoa; phylum Chordata; class Actinopteri; order Perciformes; family Percidae; genus Percina; species Percina caprodes. The sequence continues at coordinate 157,895 of JABXJD010000439.1, forward strand.
CGTTTTTTTTTTTTTCAGTTTTTGTCGCCTTTTTTCCAAAATTTTTGCTGCTATTTTCAGAGTTTTTTGTCACCTTTTAAAAAAAAAGACCCTTAGTTTTCACTGCTTTATTTGAGTTTTGTTTCTCCATTTGTTTTTTTCAGTTTTTGTTACTTTTCCTCCACGTTTTTGTTATTTTTTCCAAAATTTTTGTTGCTATTTTCAGAGTTTCATTGCATTATTTCCAGAGCATATTTCTTCTGATAGAGACATTTTTAAAAAAGGGGTCAAATTTGACCCGAGGACAACAGGAGCGTTAAAACCCCTTCCGTTGTCAGGTGTAGATATGAGGACGTGTTCCTGCACCGCTGCTTTGGGGGATTTGTTGATTTAATCTCTTTAAGCAGATGTTGCAGCGGTATAACAGGGATTTACACTCTAACTCCAACTCTGGTCTCTCGGTTTAATGGCAGATGACAGAAATGGACGCCCCCCTCGCCACCCCGTGCAACATCCAGATTTGTGAGGTGACCTGCGACTCCTTCCGCATCATGTGGGACATGAGCCCCGAGGACAGCGCCAGAGCCACGCACTTCTTCATCGACCTGAGCCGCAAAGAGAGCCGAGACCCCAACCGCTTCAAACACAGGGTGGGACGCCATGTAGCTTTGTCTGGATGTATCTGTCTGTCCATAGGCGTAATAGGGGGGGGGGGGGGGTTATAACCCAACCTATCATCTAAACTGGGCTTTCTCTGAAGCGTTTGTTCCATTTTAAGGTTTTTGTCGCGTTTTCAATTTGATCTTTATAGCTTTTCTGACATTTTTCTTGCTATTTTCAAAGTTTTTGTCGGCTTTTTTTGTTGTTGCAGTAAATAGAAAGCTTTTTGTTGCCCTTTTCAAGTTGTTTTGGGGACCATTTTTGGATTTTTCACCCTTAGTTTTTGCCGCTTTGTTTGAGAGAGAAAGGAAAACATGCATTTTATTGAGGTCTAGTCTAACTGATGATATTCTGCATCAGTCTGAACACAGAAAACAGCAGCTCGCCCTTTCAGTCACTTCCAATACAGCCGAAAAAAGAAAATGAGTGCCGTCAACAGCTTCGGGCCATGTGACTCACTTACACTGCTTACTGTAAAAAAATTCATCTGCAGCACAGAACAGTTTTCATGTTAAAATCAGCATCCATCACACAGAGAAAGCAGAAATGTAATGGTTTCTTTGATTTAAAATCAATTTGTTGAGGAGGATTCCTTTCAAACAGTGAGAGGAGATGGTTTGTGTGTATTTTCATGTGATATACAAATATACTGCATGCCAGGGGGTAACTTTAGGTTCAACGTTGGGGGGGTTGAGATCTCCATTTTGAGATCACAAATTAAAATCACATTTTTTAGCGTCACTTAAAGGTGCTCTAAGCGATGTCACGGGTTTTAGGCTACAACATTTTTGTCACATACAGCAAACATCTCCTCACTATCTGCTAGCTGCCTGTCCCCAGAACACACTGTAAAAAACATCTCCTCACTATCTGCTAGCTGCCTGTCCCCTGAACACACTGTAAAAAACATCCTCTCACTATCTGCTAGCTGCCTGTCCCCTGAACACACTGTAAAAAACATCTCCTCACTATCTGCTAGCTGCCTGTCCCCTGAACACACTGTAAAAAACATCTCCTCACTATCTGCTAGCTGCCTGTCCCTGAACACACTGTAAAAACATCTCCTCACTATCTGCTAGCTGCCTGTCCCCTGAACACACTGTAAAAAACATCCTCTCACTATCTGCTAGCTGCCTGTCCCCTGAACACACTGTAAAAAACATCCTCTCACTATCTGCTAGCTGCCTGTCCCCTGAACACACTGTAAAAAACATCCTCTCACTATCTGCTAGCTGCCTGTCCCTGAACACACTGTAAAAACATAACAGAGTTCCTGCCTATATGGCAAGAAGGATTTGGGGGTGGGTGGGTTTGGGGGTTAGTGCGCGGAAGGGGGTGAGCTAGCCTCCGTTTTCTTTGACAATAACAAGAAGTGAGATAATAATAATAATAATAATAATAATAATAATAATAATAAATAATAATAATAATACATTTATTTATAGAGCACTTTCCATCAAAGTGCTTTACAGCAAAAATACAGATTAAATACAAACAGTACAAAAAATTAAAATTAAAATCGAGACAGTAAAAATAAATAACACTATACAAATAGATCAAGGATAAATGAGCATTTAGGACTCATACGCAGCAGTGAATAAATAAGTCTTGAGCTTCGATTTAAATACCCCAATTGAACATGCCAGTCTAATATCCACTGGAAGACTGTTCCATAACTTTGGGGCGCGAAACGAAAAGGCTCGCTCACCAACTGTTTTTTTCCTGACCTTTGGTACAGTCAGCAGTCCTGACCCGTGAGAGCGCAGCACCCGAGATCACCCGAGATCACCCAACATGGCTTAGAGCACCTTTAATTTCTGCATTCTGGTGAATTTTGAACATAAAGGAAGTTATTGAGGTTTTTGAGGTGCTTTGCAGTGGCCGGGTCTGTAAATTACGCCTATGGTCGCATGGTTATCCTCATATTCAATTTATGTGTGGCCACTGTGGTGTCAGGCTAGCTTGTGGAGAGGGGGTCTACATTTTGAGCATGCCCCTGCCCCCCCCTTAATATGGGCTGAGCCCGTCTTTAAGTGATCAATTTGGTGTCTAAATTAAGCTCAAGTAGCTGAAGTCCAACACTTATAATCTCCCTTCAATTCAGATGCAAAATATTGACTGTAATTACGGCCCGTTAGTGTTTTAGTGGCGTCGAGGCAGGGCTAGGACGGAGTGAGTTGTTCCTGGATACACTCTCTGCATATGCTCTCTGTGCAACAAACAAACCTGCATCAGAGGTGTTGCCATGGATATATGGACCCTCTGAGCCTTTGGTAATTAGCTGTGCTTCTAAGAAGAAGCCTTGGCCAAAACAAAGCCGCCGGTTTGATTGGATGTATCCTAGTTACAGCAGTTTGGGCTTGAAGTGGAATATCATGCTAATGTTATGGAGGGAGCTGTCTCACTCAACATATTCATTTACATTTGCTTTGACATGTAAATGTAACACACAGCAGCCTGTTCTCGCCTTGCATCCGGTCCCTGACGTCAACTCCTTCCTGTTTCCTTTGTCCTCCAGGATGTGCCAACCAAGCTGGTGGCCAAGGCGGTGCCTCTCCCCATGGCGGTGCGGGGACACTGGTTCCTCAGCCCGCGGACGGAGTACTGTGTCGCTGTCCAGACGGCTGTCCGCCAGCCAGACGGAGACTACCTGGTGTCAGAGTGGAGCCAGGTGGTGGAGTTCTGCACCGGGGGTAAGAATAACACACAGAGTGGAGCCAGGTGGTGGAGTTCTGCACCGGGGGTAAGAATAACACACAGAGTGGAGCCAGGTGGTGGAGTTCTGCACCGGGGGTAAGAATAACACACAGAGTGGAGCCAGGTGGTGGAGTTCTGCACCGGGGGTAAGAATAACACACAGTGGCTTGAGAAGGTCTACACCCCCATGCTAGAGTTGATTAACCCTCCTGTTGTCCTCGGGCCAATTTGACCCATTTTCAAAAAGTTCCTATAAATCAGAAATTTGTGTTTCTTTTAACCAAATTGTCAGAAACTAAATAACGTTTTTTCCATAAAAAGTGAAATAACTGATCAGTTCATTACTTTCATTAAATTTGAGTGTTTTATTCAATTTCATAGCATTTGAATTTTTTTTTTTTTTTTTTATAAAAGAAAGTTGAAAAAGCTTCAAAAGCCCCCAAAAAGTGACTAAAACATTGTGGGAAAGCGACAAAAGTGTCAAAAAAAGACGAGAAAATGTTGAAAAAAAAACAACCCAAGAAAACCCAAAAGTTTCATAGTCGGCAGGAAGACAACACAAGGGTTAAAAAGAGGAATTAAAAATCATCTTTTGGAAATTAATCTTAATGTCTTAATTCAAAAAATGTAGGAAAATCCAACTTTTAATGACACCAATTTTCTTTGTGAATAAATAATAAATAAATAATAATAATACAGAGGGCATAAGTATACACCCCCCTATGTTAAAATACAGGGTCATAAGTATACACCCCCTATGTTAAAATACAGGGGCATAAGTATACACCCCCCTATGTTAAAATACAGGGGCATAAGTATACCCCCTATGTTAAAATACAGGGGCATAAGTATACACCCCCCTATGTTAAAATACAGGGGCATAAGTATACACCCCCTATGTTAAAATACAGGGGGCATAAGTATACACCCCCCTATGTTAAAATACAGGGGCATAAGTATACACCCCCCTATGTTAAAATACAGGGCATAAGTATACACCCCCCTATGTTAAAATACAGGGGCATAAGTATACACCCCCTATGTTAAAATACAGGGGCATAAGTATACACCCCTATGTTAAAATACAGGGGCATAAGTATACACCCCCTATGTTAAAATACAGGGGCATAAGTATACACCCCCCTATGTTAAAATACAGGGGCATAAGTATACACCCCCCTATGTTAAAATACAGGGGCATAAGTATACACCCCCTATGTTAAAATACAGGGGGCATAAGTATACACCCCCCTATGTTAAAATACAGGGGCATAAGTATACACCCCTATGTTAAAATACAGGGGCATAAGTATACACCCCTATGTTAAAATACAGGGGCATAAGTATACACCCCCCTATGTTATAATACAGGGGCATAAGTATACACCCCCCTATGTTAAAATACAGGGGCATAAGTATACACCCCCCTATGTTAAAATACAGGGGCATAAGTATACACCCCCCTATGTTAAAATACAGGGGCATAAGTATACACCCCCCTATGTTAAAATACAGGGGGCATAAGTATACACCCCCCTATGTTAAATTCCCATAGAGGCAGGCAGATTTAATTTTAAAGGCCAGTTATTTTCATGGATCTATACATATTGTGCACCACATTCCCCCCCCCTCTCTTTTTTTCTGCACTACATACATTTTATATTTTTGTGTTAACACGGTAAAGGGGTTGCTTAAATCTCGTTGCACAGGTACTGCCCTTGTGTATAATGACAATAAAGGCTTTCTATTCTATTCTATACGATACATTATTCATTCACAAAGAAAATTGGTGTCCTTAAAAAGTTGTATTTTCCTAAATTTTTTGAATTAAGGCATTAAGATCAATTTCCAAAAGATGTTTTTTTATTCCTATTTTTAATCAACTTTAGCATGGGGGGGGGGGGAGTAAACCTTCTCAAGCCACTGTACCTGACAGCTATAGTTACATGTATAATATAAAGTATAGTTTGGATCAATAGAAGTACATTTCCAGGATAAAGCCTGACGTCCGGTGCGACGTCCATCTCTGTGTGTCGCCGTTCCCTCCGATCTCTTCGGGAAACAACAACAAACTTCGAGCTACACGGTGAAAATGTCAAAATTTGGGCGGTGCAACACGGCCGGCCTGCTCGGTTCTTTCAGGGAACGATTGTAAAGATATAATAAGAATATGTTGAGGGCGTCTCCTCTCTAATTGATGAGACGTCTGTGGACGAAGTCCCCACAGAGACACACTCGTTAGAGATAATGAGGTGTAGCCATGTATCAGCTGATTAAAATAGCTCACGTTACTGTGTTGTGTGAGTTGACTTCATTTAATATCAGAGGTGGAGTTTTCTTCTGCGGGGGTGCAAATGTTCCCTCCCGAGACTATTTAGCAGAGCCCCGTCGCTGCGTCTGGCGTTAAGCGCCACCCAAGACGATTGTGATTGGATTAAAGAAATGCAAACAACCCAGAGAGTTTTTCTCCTATCCCAGAATGCATCTGGGGTGTAGCCAGACCTTACTTCTTAGTGGAGTAAGGTCTGGCGATGAGACATACAGTATATAGTATATAGAGTATAGAATAAGTACAACTTCACAGGGTAGTTGTTGAAGCCATTACACTGACGGTTGTTGTATATCTCTTCACATGCATGTCATTTATAATCATGCTGACACCTGCAGTATATTCAAATGTTGATGATCATAATTATGGTTTATCGTGTTGATGTGATATATTGATGATGATGATGACGTCAGGGGGTGTTGACTCTATATGTAGACCTCACCTGGCACAGGTGGAGGTGTGTGTATGACTAGAGAGAGGAAGGGCAAACTCATTTTCAACCGCATTTTGTGAGTCAAACGTTTGTTAATGTTATTTATTAACGTTGCTGTTGCAGTATTGCAATAAAGAAACGGATCATTGTGACGAATGCGCGTTGATTCACTGACCGCTCCTACAGTAGTCGTTAATATTTTACACAACTCCTTTCCATCCACTTTGCAGACTACGCCATGGAACACCTACAGCAGCTCCTCAACAAGGCCGAGGGCTCAGCAGTGAGGCTGCTGAAATTCTCCGTGTTTTATCGCAACCAGCACCCAGACTACTTTGACTACGTCAGGTCAGTGCTGCATCCCTATCTCTTAATTTTATGCCCAAAGCAATTCCAGCAGCACTTAAAGCACACAGAAACAGCTCCTCTGGCTCTGTCCAATTTCATCATAAATCTGACCAAAAGCACCTTTATAGCTCCCTGGTTGCCTAGCATCTCACACTGACGTCATGTCTCCAGAAAGGTACTGCGCCCGGCCAATGTCTGGCACATTCATGGACAGTTAAAGTAATGGACCTACAGGTCCCGTTGCTCTGGACGGAGACCAGTGGAGTCTATTAGAAGCTCTTTCCAGGTGATGCTGAGCGTTACTGCGCAGCCTCCAACTGAGCTGGAAGACGTAGATGTGACGTAGCAACCTGTCTGAAAGCTGTAAGTCTTCTGGTAGCTGTGCAAGAGAAATCTCAATCATTCCCAATCAGCAGAGACGGAGAGGTAGGTATATGTTAGGAGATAACATAGGTACAGGCTAATTACTGCTAACTAACATGCTAGTTAACATTAACATAGGCACAGGCTAATTACTGCTAACTAACATGCTAGTTAACATTAACATAGGCACGGGCTAATTACTGCTAACTAACATGCTAGTTAACATTAACATAGGCACGGGCTAATTACTGCTAACTAACATGCTAGTTAACATTAACATAGGCACAGGCTAATTACTGCTAACTAACATGCTAGTTAACATTAACATAGGCACAGGCTAATTACTGCTAACTAACATGCTAGTTAACGTTAGTAATTAAACCTAAACAGCTGATGAAGTCCAAACTCTCTGCAGGCTTCTCCTGACAATACAGTGATTTGTCGACTATGTGACAGTGAGTCGCGTGGTTATGACACAATCGTTAGCCTATTTTTATAAAAACGTCTGCTACGGAGCCATAACGTGAGCTACAAGATAATGGAGCCTTTTATACATTGTTGTGTTTATTTAGAAATAAAAAACTGACAATTAGAGTCTTAAAACGCTGTCAAAGTGACGCCAAAATGAATGGCGGTCAATAAACAAATATGTTTAAAATCGCAATAATATCGTATCGTGGCAGAAGTATCGTGATGATAACGTATCGGGAGGCATCTGGTGTTTCCCATCCCTATGCACCGCTGGATTTCTTTATATTCCAACAGAGCCAGGCTAGCTGTTTCCACACTTTGTGCTAAGCTAACCAGCTGCTCGCTGTAGCTTCAACTTCAGCGTAAACACATAAGATTGATATTGATTTTCCTCATTAAACCCACATCAAGAAAAGTGTATTTCCCAAAATGTGAAGTATAATTCTCCTTTTTCTCTCCATATCTTGGACTAGAAGGGAATGCGGAGGCCTGATGCGTCCGGCCCTGAAAGACATCAGCGGGAGTCACGGCTCTCCGATCAACGGCAAACTGCAGGGTGTCTTCTTCAGCTGCAACACCGAGTTTGATACAGGCCTCCCTCCCCAGGACTCCCCGTACGGTCCGCTGCGTTTCCAGATCCCCGCTGGACACCTGCTGAACCCCAACATCTCGCTGTACTTTGCAGACTTCTACTGTATGTACACAGCGTACCACTACGTGGTCCTGGTGCTGGCCCCCGTCGGCTCAGAGGGAGATAACTTTTGTCGCACTCGGCTGCCAATGCTGGACTTGGCGTCCAACCCCTTCCTGACGTACACGGCGCCGCAGACGCCGGGGGAGGAGCCTCTGTTCTGCCACGCCAGCGACGTGATCCTGGAGGTGCTGTTCACAGAGCCGGTTCCTTTGGATCAGGGCAGCGTGGAGCCGATCCGCGGCCACCACCAGCTCATGAGTCTGACCACAGCCAACGCCAAGAAAGACCCGAGCTGCAAAGTGTGCAACATCAGCGTGGGACGCTGAGCGAGGTATAGGACGGACCGGACAAATACTGAAAGACATGACATTTGAGAACATTGCGTGTAGGGGGGCGGCTTCTGGGGCTCCAGACCTAAATATTTTTTTGGTTTTTAAAGTAACTTTGTGTCGTTTCCCCCTGAAAGACAGGGCCAGTTGAGAACATCATGTGTAGGACAGGAGCGAGAGGGTGGCTTTTGTTTTCTCAGAAGCCCTGAACCTTTGGGGTTTTTAAAATAACTTCAACTCTGTGTCGTTTCGCCTCCGTCTCTCTGACTGGACCGGCAAATCAATGCAGCAAAACTTCTGTCCCTGAGCAAATGTATTGCCGTTCATTCTGCAGACTCTACTGCAAGGCTGCCCAATTTGGGGTCCAAATTTGCTTTCTTGGTTTTGGCCCGCCATGGATTTGACATGCTCGTGCTTATTTTCCTCTTATTTTAACCCTTGTATGGTATGGACCGACCCATTTCAAATTTTTACAAGAAAAATGGTACAAGTTACATTTTTTCTACCTGAAAATCAACGGCCTTACCTTATTTTCTGTGATAAACATGTATTCCTTCGTATTATAGTGGATTTTTAACATGAATTATAACCTGATGACAAAAAACGAACCCCACTTCCATCTTTAATAGTGTTCTAGTAGAGACTGATTGCATTCCCTGAACATAGATGTTATCTCAGTGGTTGGAAATTGAGATAAAGACAATATTTTTTAATAGATTATGAAGTAAAATTTTATTTCAGAATTGTTTTTAAAACCCCAAATAAGTCACGGGGCAATTTGACCCGAGGGACACGAGAGTGAAGACAATACAAGGGTTAAAAATGATGGCTTTGGCTCTCTATGGAGCATGCTCACCCAAACCCCCCCTTAGATTTTGGGCTAAGCCCAGAATGTTTACGTCTGGCTCCACCCCTGCTTTAGGACACCGTGGAAACAGCCCACCTCTCGGTGTATGCATGCTGCTGCCCCCCCAACTAGAATAGTGAGTATTAAATAGATGGCTAACAATGTGTATCGCAGAACCGCATCATGTTTACAGCTGGAAACCCTATACAGCCGTGACGGCTGAAAAAAACATAATTAGAGACATGATGCTTTAGAAGGCTGGAAGATATCTGTACTCCCTATTTGTCCAGAGTCACCTGTGCTTCATTTTGTGTATATCTTTTTCTTCTTTTAAATTTACATGTCTTTCCTTAAAGGATAACTACTGTTTTTGTTTTTCAACCTGGACCCTATGTTCCCGTGTTTTTGTGTCTAAGTGACTGATGGGAACAACGATCTTTGACATCGGTCCGGTATTAAGCAAGATCGCTGCAGTCGCCAGTGGCAAAACAAGCTACAGGGCAGTTGTCCAGCTTGTATTTACCTTCACAAAAGTGCTTGTTTTGCCACTGACAGGCTCAGGTTAATATTCTAAGTGTCTGACAACATTATGGAAAGGATTTCTACATAAATAGACCTTTAAAACCTCTTTGAGACCTTTCTGTTTAACCAGAAACAGTTCTGAAGTCGCTAGCACTAAACCCACCAGACTCCATTTAAAAAGCAATACTTTAAGCGTGAATAGAGCCAACATATTTTTACATGTAAATCTGTAAACTGTGTTTATTTCAACATAAACTAAAGTTGGGATGGTTAAAAAAGTAGATAGACAACCCAAAATGGCTTTTCAAAGTTTTATTTTGTTTCTGTCAACTCTGAATGAAGTGTATGTTACGATGCTAAAATTACTACTTATTTACATAAAGTCTGGTGGGTTTAGCGAACGCAATTTCGCGGATGTTTTTATGTTTAAAAAAAGGCTCTTAATCTTTAACAGAAAGGTCGACCTCCTTAGAAATCATTTCCATAATGTTGTCAGAGTCTGTCAGCAGCAAAACGAGCACTTTTGTGAAGATAAATACAAGCTGGATAATTGCCCTGTTAACTGTAGCTTGTTTTGCTGCTGCTGACTGCAGCGATCTCGCTTAATACCGGAGCGATGTCAAAGATAGTTGTTCCCATAAGTCACTTAGACACAAAAACATAAGAAAACAGGGTCCAGGTTGAAAAAGAAAACGGTAGTTACCTTTTAAGATGATGATTTATGTTGTACAAGTTTGATGTGATTTCTCAAAGAAATTTGTTGGATCCAAGCTGAACACTAGAAGCATGCCCCTTTTAAAACATTAGATTTAATTTTTCTATAAAAATCTCTCTATTAAGTCACTGCCAGATGTTTTGTCTTATTTTTGCCAAATGTATAAAACTAATTGTAGCTCTCCAGTTTTCAGCTTCCCGTCCAAATGCTTTAATGCCCCTTTAAAAAGATCATTGGAGAGTTATGATTTGGAAATTGTAAGTCAGTGTCTTAATGTTGCACGGCAGACTTTTCTTGCAAAACAATTGGGCGCAATGTGACAACGAAAGCAGGTTTCCCTGCAATCATTCTGTGACGGCGAGCCTGGGCTCTATAAACAGCGCTGAGCTAAGATTAGCTTCTCTCTTGCTGTGGGGTTTGGGTTGGTCCCTGCCCAGTAATCTCTGACCTATACGGGGAATCCCAGAAATGCCCAAAGTGAAAGGGATCCCTCCGGTCCCTCTTGCACAACAGTAACGCATGCGCTGACGACTGGCCAGAATGTAGCACATGACAAGAGAACGAGCACTGAAAAAAATCTGAATGTGAAAGAGAAATGGAAATGAAAAGTGAGCAACAAGCCATTTTTAAGATTATTTTTTATACAAAGCACTAACAAAGATGTCTACAACATTTATGAAAACGAATTCAAATGTAATAAAAATCCACTTCATCTTCACCCAGGACTTGTGTTTTATGTCTGGGAAAAATCAGGATAATTTCCAGGACCATTTCACTTATGCCGACCTTATGAAGCGATTCCACCGTCGCAGACTAATAATTTCCAATATGGGAATGAAATCACGAGTCTTGTTCCTGTCGTCTCAGTCGTTTGGAGTAAGGTGGTCACAAAACCAAGTCAGTCAAATTCCCGTCTTGACTTTTCTACAAAATAAAACATGTTAGTTGGAAGTCTTGGTAGTGAAATCTTCTCCGTGATTAAAAACTCTGCGACATAATGACGGAAGATGGTGTCACACTGACTTTAGTCTTTGAGTCTTTTTGTGTCTTCTTAGTCTATATCCTCCACGTTCCTGGTCCTCAGACCTCTGCAGGGTAAATCCAGACAGCTAGCTAGACTATCTGTCCAATCTGAGGACTATGGTTACCTGGTCCTCAGGTCTCTGCAGGGTAAATCCAGACAGCTAGCTAGACTATCTGTCCAATCTGAGGACTATGGTTACCTGGTCCTCAGGTCTCTGCAGGGTAAATCCAGACAGCTAGCTAGACTATCTGTCCAATCTGAGGACTATGGTTACCTGGTCCTCAGGTCTCTGCAGGGTAAATCCAGACAGCTAGCTAGACTATCTGTCCAATCTGAGTTTTCTGTTGCACGACTAAAACTACTTTTTAACGTACATGTGTTCCACCAAAACAAGTTCCTTCCCGGGGCTATTTTCCAGCAGTGCTGGACCAGAGCAGGTTTTTCTCCCATCCAGTAATGCTGTGTGGACTCGCCAGACCCTCCTCCGCGGTAGGGATGTTACACTCACAGTTTTCGGTATTATCGCAGCATTTTTAAAAGTGTGTTCAATGCCTTTAGCAAGATAACTATCTTCATTCAACTGTCCTTCGGCGTTGTTATAATAACCCGAATATGGCCACGCTTCAGACTCCTCTTAGAGGGCTATGATTCCAACTTCCGCAGGCCTAACCTCAAATAAAGATGTTGGCTCTCACACCTACACATTCACAATGGCTAATCCCTTTCCTGATGTAATCACCATAGAGCTTTCAGTGGCTCGGATGCAAGGCGCGACGATAGAACTATTTCACAGCAGGCTGGTGCGTACGATAAGGTAAAGGAGCGAGTGAAATGAAGATGTTTGTTTTCTGTCTGCTGTGGATTAAGGCGGTCATAAAACTCAGTGTCTTTAAATGGGAGATGGTGTCAGACTTTAGTCTTTTCAAAGTCTTTTCCGAGTCTTCTAGCACACGGTAGGCATTGGGTTCCTTCCGCGACAGAGATGTGAGCTCACACACACGGCAATGCTATAATTCTGTCCGTTGTTATTATCCCAAAAAGGCTCGCTGTGCCCTGCTGGCAAATAACTCAAACAGAACTCTATCTTCCTTTTAGCATCTAGCACTTTTGGAATGACAATGTCGAATTCAAAGATGTCTGTCTGAGGCCCTCCGAAGCGTTTTTGCACGTACGTGCACGGCACATCTCTGTAGCTCTGCCACGAGTCAAAGGTGATGCGTGTACGCACGTCCTTCTGGAAACTGATGTTCCTGACTCGCACCGTGCCTTGCAGCGCCTGTTCAGTCACGCTGCAGTTCTCCAGGGTGACCATGCTCTCTGCCAGCTTGGCACGAAAGGCTTTGAAATCGGCAGAAGGCTGCGGGAAGCCCAGTTTGAGCCGTGTTCCTGGGCAGCAGGTGCTGACGGTGCAGCTGTAGCAGTCCTCCATCATGGCTTCCAAACCCTGCAGCGACGGCAGCAGGCTGAGGTCGGACTGGTCCTCTTCTACGGAAAATTCTTGCACGGCCGTCAGAGACAATCCCTGCGAGTCGGCGAAGATCACGTGTTTGTTCTTATTGATCGGGAGCCAAAGATCATCGTCCGAGTCTTCGTCCAAGGAGAACGGGAGCGGGTGGGTCCGATAGACTTGGCCCAAGATGTCGGAGGACAGCGGATCTGAAACTGGAGGGCGGATGCAGGGGCGCTGGGGCTTCAGGATGGGGACCCAAACGTGAGGACACAGATGTTCACGTTGGTTCAAGCACAGCCTGACGGCAACCTCCACGAGTCCGGCAGATTGGGCCATGGACCTGAGGCCGGCCGGTGGCAGGAAACTGCCAAACAGAGATTTCAATAAAAGACTGCTGCCCTAGAAGTGCGATTCAACCTCTGTAAATATTGCAATTGTGCTGTTATTAATAAGGGGCATTAAAGGGTAACTCTGTTTTTCTCCCCAGGTTTTGTGTCTAAGTGACGGATGGGAATAACAATCTTTGAAATTGGTCCAGTATTAAGCGAGACGCAAAACAAGCTGCAATATAATGTTAATGTGCAAATGCGCACCTTCAGTTTGCGTCGATTAAAAGTGCTGTTTTTTGTCTGACAGACTCAGATTATTCTAAGTGTGTGACAACATTATGAAAGGATCCCTACAGAGATAGACCTTTTGGTTAAAGAGTAAGATCTTTTTAGTTTAACATGAAACAGCCCCGAAATTACCATCACCAAACCCACCAGACTCCATGTAAATAATCACTACTTTTAGCCTGTATAGAGCATGTAACTGACTCTCTCTCTTCACATGTAAATGGGTGAATTAAGGCTTTATTTCAACCGGACCAGAGTGGTGATTGTTGGAACAGAGGAAAGACGAACCAAGACGGCTTTTGATATTTTTTATTTTGTTTCTATCGAATTTGAATGAAGTGTGTTTTACGATGACAAAAGTACTGTTTATTTGCATGGAGTCCGGTGGGTTTGGTGATGGTGATTTCGGGGCTGTTACATGTTAAACTAAAAGGATCTAACTCTTCAACTTAAAAGTCTCTCTCTGTAGGGATCCTTTCCATAATGTTGTCAGACACTTATAATAATCTGAGCCTGTCTGTGGTAAAAACAGAACTTTAGTGGATGCTAACTGAAGGTGCGCAATTGCCAAATGAAGTTACATTGCAACTTGTTGTATTGCATAATACTGGACCAATTTCAAAGATCGTTGTTCCAATTAGACACTTAGACCCAAAGAAATACAGGAAAATAGGGTCCAGGTTGAAAAAAAACTGAAGTTAGCCTTTAATGAGATGCATTACAGAATGCATCACAAGATTAAGGTGACATAATAAATTCACCCTCACTCTTTGATATTAATTAAAGAAGTGATGCAAGACTAATTGCACATCACAGCAACAGAATCACTACAGACTCAATCTGCGTTAAGCGCTTACGTTGTACTGGACATCTCCGTACTGGTAGTCTGGTGTTGCGCGGTGGGAATATAATCCTCAATGTTGTGGTTGGAGTTCTTTAAAATAGAGAAAAACATTGATCTGATATATGTGATGCAGTTTTATTTTCAGAGAGGAATTATATTTTAAATCTTACTTACAAACTCCCATGAGCAGCAAGTTGTCAGCAAGTGTCAGTCATGCCTCTGCAGCAGCTCTCACACAGCATCCTATTTATACCTTCGTTTCACATTTTGAAGTTGACATTTTATATTTCAGCTCTTCATTTATCGTTGGTTTATTTGTCTTTCATTTTCTTTTCTCCATTGTTTGTCTTTGATGTGTATACTATGTTCTGTCATTATTGTCATATCTATCTATCTATCTATCTATCTATCTATCTATCTATCTATCTATCTATCTATCTATCATCCATCCATCCATCCATCCATCCATCTACTTTGTTGTTATTAATACTAATCATACTCTATGTTAAAGGGAGACACTTTAGAAGCGCAGTTGTTGTTTTTTTGTCTTTGCACTGTTAATTTATGATAGATTGGTTATTATGTACAAATGTTTTGGTGCAAGAATACTACAAGAAATAATACAAAATTGAAGTGAGATAACAAACACAAATGAATCTGTTTTTAGATAAAAAAGAGAAGTTGTCCTTTGTGGGACACAGTTTAAAGATGGACTAAAAAGGAAATTAATCTGCACTGTCTCCTCATGAGCGTGCAGACTGAGTCGGTCCACCGTGCCTAACTCCACTCTGCATCGTGGAAACTATTCGAGTCATCCCGGCTCTATTCTCAGACGCTCCTGCCCCGAGAAGATCTTTGCCCCAGAGAGAGTCAGTATCCCAGACTGAATCTAAAAGACGTTGGTATGTGTGATGCACATGGCCGGGTTTCAAATCAACAGCGGTCACCCAACTGGAAGCTGTTCAAGAATCCCTGCAACGTACGTGTGGACCGTGCAGACCGTGAAACCTCCTCCACAGCCCTCTGCAGGAGGGTCTAGCTAGTCCACACAACATTCCTGGAAGGGAGAAAACCATGCTCTGGTTGATTGGCATTTCTTTAAACCAATCACAATTGTCGTAGGCTTGTTCGAGATGAGCCTGAGCAGAATCGATCGTCATCGTTTCTGTGACTTCCTGTTGAGGCCGAAGACTGCTGGAAACGGCTTTAAACGGTCCGACATGACCACAGCTGTTTGGCACCGCCTGCTCTCCTTCACTTAACAGGTGAGGCGTAGCAAACCCTAACAGCCTAATGATGGTGCCTCTGCAAAATAGCCCCGGGAAGGAACTTTGTTTCAACGTTTTGGAACGTGTGTTCGTTCAACAGTTGTTTTAGTCGTCAACAGAAAACTCCGATTGGACAGATAGTCTAGCTAGCTGTCTGGATTTACCCTGCAGAGATCTGAGGACCAGGTAACCATAGTACTCAGAAATCAGCCGCAGGTTAGAGCGCCAACACAGAGACAGAGGACGGGGACGGACATCCGGCCTAAATATAGGACATCCAGTAGAATTTCAAGCTGCACCGGAACAAAAACGTTGTCTATATAAAAATTACTTCTCATGACTTGCCTCCTCGACTCCTCCACTTGTCTCCTTTCCCACCAAGGAAGCACGAGAGAGACGCGATGAAATTATCAAAAGAGAGAGGAAACGAGCAAACGTGTTTGAGGGATGAGACGTCCTTTCCTCTGAGGCGTCCTATGAATACGTCAGCTGTTAGGGCGGAGTTAGCGACTCCATCAGCATGCTCGGCCCTCGATGCTCTGCCCTCGATGCTCGGCCCTCGATGCTCGGCCCTCGATACTCGGCCCTCGATGCTCGGCCCTCGATGCTCTTCCCACGATACTCTGCCCTCGATGCTCTGCCCTCGATGCTCTGCCCTCGATGCTCGGCCCTCGATACTCGGCCCTCGATGCTCGGCCCTCGATACTCGGCCCTCTATGCTCTGCCCTCGATACTCGGTCCTCGATACTCGGCCCTCGATGCTCGGCCCTCGATGCTCGGCCCTCGATGCTCGGCCCTCGATACTCGGCCCTCGATGCTCGGCCCTCGATACTCGGCCCTCGATGCTCGGCCCTCGATGCTCTTCCCTCGATGCTCTGCCCTCGATGCTCGGCCCTCGATGCTCGGCCCTCGATACTCGGCCCTCGATGCTCGGCCCTCGATACTCGGCCCTCTATGCTCTGCCCTCGATACTCGGTCCTCGATACTCGGCCCTCGATGCTCGGCCCTCGATGCTCTTCCCACGATACTCTGCCCTCGATGCTCGGCCCTCGATGCTCTGCCCTCGATACTCTGCCCTCGATACTCTGCCCTCGATGCTCTGCCTCGATGCTCTGCCTCGATGCTCGGCCTCGATGCTCGGCCCTCGATACTCGGCCCTCGATGCTCTGCCCTCGATGCTCTGCCTCGATGCTCGGCCTCGATACTCGGCCCTCGATGCTCTGCCCTCAATGCTCTGCCCTCGATGCTCGGCCTCGATGCTCGGCCCTCGATACTCGGCCCGGGGCAGAAATAAGAGCTTTGAGACGGCGTCCACCGAGGAGGGACGGAACAACCGGTTCAGCCGAGGACCGAGGAGTCGAGACGCTAACAAATAAGGGACATGGGATGCAGCTGCAGACTACATGAAATATAGCATATGTATAGTATGTAATAAATATCCAGTAGGCCATTCTTTGTAGTTTTAACATGAGGGACGACCCCCTCCACCCCTCCACCCCTCTTCTGATGTGAGTCTGGTTGAACTGCCCGGGGAATGAACATGTTAAAGTCTGTCTATTCTTGATTAAAAGCTCTGATTTCGGTTGCTACTTTTCTTTTTTTAGAAGACGCCATCTAAAAATACTTTTCTCTGACTCGATTATTTCTATTTTATTTTAGTTTTGACTTTATGAATTCTCAAACTCTTTACATGACTTTGCAGCTTTTTCCTTTGAGTTGACGGAAAAGCGTTTAGTAAAAGACATAGGATAATACTTTGTTACTATTGGATCGCAGCCGCTGACTCAAGTCGCAATGCACAGATTTGATTGGCTAATAGTATCACATGAGATAAAACACATGTAATTGATCTGAATTTCCTGGTTTAACCAGTGTTATAAAGGCTAGACATGCTGCAGAAACTCCGTCAAAACATAGTATACTCCCAATGATTTATTAATTATAGGTCTGGGTCCTGATAGGACGGCGTCTGTCGGTTAATGAGGACATTTGTTTTATGATTTAAGACTCACAAGAGGTTATACTAGTCAAGATTTGACCAAATAAGTCCAGAAAGGTCTGTCTTGTAAAATGTAAAATGATGTTGGATGCAGCATTTAATAAATAAACTCAAATGTTTTCACAGCATTGAATCATTTACAATCTTTTCTCAAAACCACGTTTTAACATGAATAGTTGTGTTCATGTACTCCAACTGCTTCGCTGTATGTTATCCCGTGTCTAGAGTCAACATCCCCCCAGTGTATTATTCCTAATCTCATAATACTGACACTGGATTATAGGGTCCCGTATTAGCCGGATCAGCAGCGCAGGTCAACGGACGCCAGTCTGGTGACCTCGGTCCCTGATTAGTTCCAGAAAACTGGACAATTTGGGTGAGGGCAAACAATAAGCACTGATTACGCCCTCTGGGACTCTTACATAATATTATTATTACAACAATTATGTCTCAGAGAAGACAACATCCCTTCAGGGCCAAATTTAACTTGTGAAGCAGACGAGAGTTAAAAACATAATTACAATTCTGAGTGTGGAAGCCGAGGAAGAGAGATGCAAAGTTAACTAAACATTAACAGGATTTCTGTTTTTATATATATATATATATACACACATACATATTTATATATATATATATATATATATATATACACACATACATATTTATATATATATACATATTTTTACATATATATATATAAATATGTTTTGTGCAATAACACTGGCTTGAAATGTGTGCAATACTCTACTGCTACCATTATTATTATTATTATTATTATTATTCAGTGTGCCGAGGTGCTGCAATAGCAGCACTCGGCACAATGACTATTATTGCTCATACTTATTATTATTCAGTGTGCCGAGTACTGCAATAGCAGTACTCGGCACAATGACTATTATTGCTCATACTTATTATTATTATTATTATTCTTCATCTTCCGCCAAATTTCGTCCGTCCGTAAGTCCCGGTTGCCAACACGCGCAACCACAATACACCAAACGTGGGTATTGATCGGGAATGGTGTGCTCGGAAGTTTCTACCAGATTTGCCGCGGTTTTCCCGAAATCGGCAAAAACGGCAAAATCTTCCCATTGACTTGAATGGGAAAAGTTCGGAAAACTCTCAACATCGCTCAAAACGCCCTCTTTGGGACCGTGCTGTGTCGCCATACTTTAACGTAGAAAGATGATTAAAAGGTTAAACCGAAGACAAGACTTTGGCGTTTATTGGGCTGAATGGGCGTTCAGATATCTAGCACGGTTTCTCCCAAATCACAGTTTACGTATCGTCCCGTTTTCAGACCGTCTCAGATTTTCCAATGTGTGTGTATGTGGTGGAATGTCAGAGCTAGAGTGGAGGACAGAGTGGGGAGCTGGAGGACGAATATCTGGAAGTTTCTCAAACTAATGTCTCTCTCTCCTCCAGTTTTAACTCTTCAGACTTCATTATCGGTCAAAATGTAGGAAATCTTGTTCCGGTCGCAGACATGTAACTATGGAGTCTATCGGACTTAAATTGTGGGCTGTGATCTACCAACTGTCGACGAAACTATGAAAAACTGGCAGCTGGAAGACGATTTTATGACATTTTCCCCAAACAAATGTCTCTCTGTCCTCCAGTTTTACGTCTTCAGACATCATAGTTGGTCAAAATGTAGAAAATCTTGTGCTGATCGCAGACGTGTAACTATGGAGTCGGTCGGACTTAAAGTTTTCGCGCTAGCGAACCAACTGCTGACTTATAACAGAAAAAACCCACTCTGGCCCCTTCTCTGAGGAAATCACCATAGCAACAGGTCCTGACACTGAGAGGACAGAGGGAGGGGCTGCAGGACGGATCTATGAAGGTTTTCCCAAACAAATGTCTCTCTCTCCTCCAGTTTTAACTCTTCAGACTTCATTATTGGTCAAAATGTAGGAAATCTTGTTCCGGTCGCAGACGTGTAACTATGGAGTCTATCGGACTTAAATTGTGGGCTGTGATCTACCAACTGTCGACGAAACTATGACAAAACTGGCAGCTGGAGGACGATTTAATGACATTTTCCCCAAACAAATGTCTCTCTGTCCTCCAGTTTGACGTCTTCAGACATCATAGTTGGTCAACATGTAGAAAATCTTGTTCTGATCGCAGACGTGTAACTATGGAGTCTGTCGGACGTAAAGTGTTCGCGCTAGCGAACCAACTGCTGATTTATAACAGAAAAAAACCCCACTCTGGCCTCTTCTCTGAGGAAATCACCATAGCAACAGGCCCTGACACTGAGAGGACAGAGGGGGGGGCCCTTTCAAATGTTAGAAATTAGTGTGATTTTGGCCATTTCCACGTGTCGTACTTTAACGAACTCCTCCTAGAGCTTTCATCCGATCAACTTCAAACTTGGTGTGTGTCATCTTAACATGTTAACGATGAAAAGTTATTGAAAGAAAATTTTTTCGTTGAACGGTGTGGCCGTGGCGGGGCGGCCATTTTGTGAGATTCGCCACCAAAACAATATTAAGAAAATTGTGCCCCTGCACTACGTTTAACGTAGACTCACGAAACTTGGTCCACATATGTAGCATGGCAGGACGGACATAAAACTCCATTGTAGCCCCCCCCTAAACCCAACAGGAAGTCCGCCATTTTGTATTGAATGTTCGAAATTAGTGCGATTTTGGCCATTTCCACGTGTCGTACTTTAACGAACTCCTCCTAGAGCTTTCATCCGATCAACTTCAAACTTGATGTGTGTCATCTTAAGATGTTAACGATGAAAAGTTATTGAAAGAAAAATTTTTCGTCGAACGGTGTGGCCGTGACGGGGCGGCCATTATTAGGTTTTATTGCTAGTCGGATGTGCCCCAATAGCAGGCACACTGATAAAATTTCTGAATTTTCTAGTTATTATTATTATTTCTTATTCTCCATCTTCCGCCAAATTTCGTCCGTCCGTAAGTCCCGAAGCGTTGCCAACACGCGCAACCACAATACACCGAAACGTGGGTATTGATCGGGAATGGTGTGCTCGGAAGTTTCTACCAGATTTGCCGCGCGTTTTCCCGAAATCGGCAAAAACCGCAAAATCTTCCCATTGACTTGAATGGGAAAAGTTCGGAAAACTCTCAACATCGCTCAAAACGCCCCTCTTTGGGACCGTGCTGTGTCGCCATACTTTAACGTAGAAACATGATTAAAAGGTTAAACCGAAGACAAGACTTTGGCGTTTATTGGGCTGAATGGGCGTTCAGATATCAAGCACGGTTTCTCCCAAATCACAGTTTACGTATCGTCCCGTTTTCAGACCGGCTCAGATTTTCCAATGTGTGTGTATGTGGTGGAATGTCAGAGCTAGAGTGGAGGACAGAGTGGGGGGCTGGAGGACGGATATCTGGAAGTTTCTCAAACTAATGTCTCTCTCTCCTCCAGTTTTAACTCTTCAGACTTTATTATTGGTCAAAATGTAGGAAATCTTGTTCCGGTCGCAGACGTGTAACTATGGAGTCTATCGGACTTAAATTGTGGGCTGTGATCTACCAACTGTCGACGAAACTATGAAAAACTGGCAGCTGGAGGACGATTTAATGACATTTTCCCCAAACAAATGTCTCTCTCCTCCAGTTTTACGTCTTCAGACATCATAGTTGGTCAAAATGTAGAAAATCTTGTTCTGATCGCAGACGTGTAACTATGGAGTCTGTCGGACGTAAGGTTTTCGCGCTAGGCTCACCAACTGCTGACTTATAACAGAAAAAAACCCCACTCTGGCCTCTTCTCTGAGGAAATCACCATAGCAACAGGCCCTGACACTGAGAGGACAGAGGGAGGGGCTGCAGGACGGATCTATGAAGGTTTTCTCAAACAAATGTCTCTCTCTCCTCCAGTTTTAACTCTTCAGACTTCATTATTGGTCAAAATGTAGGAAATCTTGTTCCGGTCGCAGACGTGTAACTATGGAGTCTATCGGACTTAAATTGTGGGCTGTGATCTACCAACTGTGGACGAAACTATGAAGAAACTGGCAGCTGGAGGACGATTTAATGAAGTTTTCGCCCAAACAAATGTCCCTCTGTCCTCCAGTTTTACGTCTTTAGACATCATAGTTGGTCAAAATGTAGAAAATCTTGTTCTGATCGCAGACGTGTAACTATGGAGTCTGTCGGACGTAAAGTTTTCGCGCTAGCGAACCAACTGCTGACTTATAACAGAAAAAAAACCCACTCTGGCCTCTTCTCTGAGGAAATCACCATAGCAACAGGCCCTGACTCTGAGAGGACAGAGGGGGGGGCCCTTTCAAATGTTCGAAATTAGTGCGATTTTGGCCATTTCCACGTGTCGTACTTTAACGAACTCCTCCTAGAGCTTTCATCCAATCAACTTCCAACTTGGTGTGTGTCATCTTAAGATGTTAACGATGAAAAGTTATTGAAAGAAATTTTTTTCGTCGAACGGTGTGGCCGTGGCGGGGCGGCCATTTTGTGCGATTTGCCACCAAAACAATAATAAGAAAATTGAGCCCCTGCACTACGTTTAACGTAGACTCACGAAACTTGGTCCACATATGTAGCATGGCAGGACGGACATAAAACTCCATTGTAGCCCCCCCCTAAACCCAACAGGAAGTCCACCATTTTGTATTGAATGTTTGAAATTAGTGCGATTTTGGCCATTTCCACGTGTCGTACTTTAACGAACTCCTCCTAGAGCTTTCATCCAATCAACTTCAAACTTGGTGTGTGTCATCTTAAGATGTTAACGATGAAAAGTTATTGAAAGAAAAATTTTTCGTCGAACGGTGTGGCCGTGGCGGGGCGGCCATTATTAGGTTTTATTGCTATGCGTATGTGCCCCAATAGCAGGCACACTGATAAAATTTCTGCGGAATTTTCTAGTTATTATTATTATTATAATTCACCATTACAACTCCTTTTGTAAATACCGTACATATACAAATACATTGATATTTATACAATTTGTGCAACTGCAACACAGAAGAATTTCCTTCAGGGATCAATAAAGTATTTTTGATTTCTGGTTTATATATATATATATATATATATATATATATATATATATATATATATATATATATATATATATATATATATATATACACTGTATATATATATAAAACCAACCAGAAATCCTGTTTAAATTAATATTATACGTACATATATATTATATATATGTATGTATATATGTGTGTGTGTGTGTATATATATATATGTATGTATGTTTATATATATATATATATATATATATATACACACATATATATACATACATATATATAATATATACATACACATTCATATAAACATACACAAATATATATTGTATATATATACATATATACACACATATATATATATATATACATATATACACATACATATATACACACACACACACACTTTAACGCGTGTAACTTGGTACTAGAGCTGCAAAGATGAACACAATTAGCTGTAGACTAATAAAATTAACTATTTTTAATAATCCAAAAAGCAGATTTATTATGTTTGAGGACGTTCTTTTGGGCTATCCAGGAAATAATCGATTGATAAACCATTGATGAAGCGCGGTGGTCCAGAAAACAGGTATCAGTTTATTTCAAAATCCATCTATAACGGGCATCGTGATTGGTCGCCGGCTCACGCCGAGCTGCATCATATACGTCAAACATCAGGTATCAATTTGTTTTAATTTTGGCCACAGACAACGTCAGAGAGCTCGTTGTACTCTGGATTCTTCGGGACAAGTCATAAGTTCAAGAAGGAACGTTTCCATTTTATATTTTAATTAAATAATGTGGCCTAATTTGATTCTATAGTGTTGCTCTGCACTTGCTTTTTGATTATTACAAATAATAAAGCAAAATGATAATCTTATAGAAGACATACTGTCTCCCAAATCACATGGTATGGGAGAAGGGTATGTGATAAATGGGAGGGGGTTATTTTAATGCCAACAGCCAAGGGAACTTTATCCGGATGCATAGTATCCTGATCCATGAAATAACTTCCTTTAATAATAAAGATGTGCCTCTATGGCAATTTAACATAGGGGGTGTATACTTATGCCCCCTGTATTTTAACATAGGGGGGTGTATACTTATGCCCCTGTATTTTAACATAGGGGGGTGTATACTTATGCCCCTGTATTTTAACATAGGGGTTGTATACTTATGCCCCTGTATTTTAACATAGGGGGTGTATACTTATGCCCCTGTATTTTAACATAGGGGGTGTATACTTATGCCCCTGTATTTTAACATAGGGGTGTATACTTATGCCCCTGTATTTTAACATAGGGGTGTATACTTATGCCCCTGTATTTTAACATAGGGGGTGTATACTTATGCCCCTGTATTTTAACATAGGGGGTGTATACTTATGCCCCTGTATTTTAACATAGGGGTGTATACTTATGCCCCTGTATTTTAACATAGGGAGAGTATACTTATGCCCCCTGTATTTTAACATAGGGGGTGTATACTTATGCCCCTGTATTTTAACATAGGGGAGAGTATACTTATGCCCCCTGTATTTTAACATAGGGGGGTGTATACTTAAACTTATTCAAGCCACTGTGAGTGAGTGGTCTGGAAGAGGATTCTTTTGTTTCTGTCTCGGTATTGACCGTTGCTCATTTGGACTCGGTCTTGACTAGTCCTGGTCTTGGACTTAACAAAGGTGGACTTGACTACAGCCCTGGTATATAATACACACCTACCGGCCTACTGCTTGTAAGACACACCTACCTACTACACAACTACCTACCACTCTCTTGTTTCGCTGCATTTTCCCACAAACATGTAAAATAAATCAGTGGACTTCAACACTAGCCGACATTTTAAACAGTGTTTTGCATGTTTGTTTGAAAGACACAAAAATAAAACGAATCAGCAGAGGAGATCGACTTTTCTTTAGCAACCTCACAGACACCAACACACCAGAATACATTATGATTGTAACATGATGAGGAAAGATCCAACAATAACAGCGCAGCCCTGCGAACGCTGCTTTGGTGAACAGGGTTCATTTGTCAGCAAACACTTCTGACAATACGAGTAATGGTGGCTGTTATTTTCCCACAGAGTAACTCGTCTGGAAGACACGCAGCCACAAACGTCTGTTAGCGTCCCACGAGTTTGTCCTTCATCCCGACAACAGTGAGGAAGATGGGTGCATTCCTAGATGTAATCTCTGCAGGTTAATGTTCCTCATATTACCGCCATGTTACAAAAATAGGCCACTGCTCATTTTTCTGACCATCCACGCCAACAGACAGACCTGTAACAAGAATGACGGGGTTTAATTTATTTGATGGTTCAGTGAAATTACAAATCTGCCTAATTGTGAACTAGGGATGTAATGATGCATGTTGATTAGTGGGGGGAGGAGGTCGACAACATAGTATATTTTCTGTGGAAATACTGTATCTGTGTATCGAGACGCAGAAGTATTGATGTATTATTAACCCTCGTGTTGCCCTCGGGTCAAATTGACCCGTTTTCCTATATCAATGTTTTTTTTAATTACCCAAAATAACATGATTGATTCCACACAACGCTCTTTGCCAAGTACAAATCTCTACTGTCATTAATTTTGGAGCGTCTTATTCAATTTTATTGCATTTGAAAAACAAATTGAAGTGTTTTTGAAATAGTATTGAGAGTAAAAGTTGACATATTCCAGTCTGTGATTATCATCAACATCCATTCCTTTAATTTTAGTCTCAATAATTCCTAATTTCTGCTTTTATAACTCAAACATTAGGTATAATTTCCTATAAATTAGGTTTATTGACCATAAATTCCAAATAACTGTAAAACTAAAGTTAACAAATTAGTGTTACGTAGTGTTGAAAACGTCAAAAAAGTGACAAACATTGAAAAAGCATAAAAAGTGTTGGAAAAAGGAACAAAAACATAAAAAAGTCAAAAACATCGATAAAAAGCATCAACAAAATTATTGATTTTCAATTTTGGCGGAAGACAACACGAGGGATAAATGTGTGTCGATCAGTTTGTCTGCTTGCCATTAAAATGAGATAAACTAACGGAGAAATTAATCTTTTAGATAAAACAGATGTGGACAAAGTTTCATTTTGGGGACATGAGTTGACCTAAAAAAGGTAATAAATTTCAATATATCGCAGAATATTGCAATTTGTATAAAAATCACAAAAAGTGTATCACCAGAGGTAGTGGTGAGTAGAACTTATACTACATCTAAAATAACTTAGTAGAGATAACAGTGGATTTTTGCCACTAAATGTTGGTGATTTTTCAAAGGGATCCTTTAAAAAGGTGTCGCTACTTTACAGTTGATTATTAGGCAGCTCAGTCCGTAGGGAGTTGGGTTGGCACCCGGAGGGTCGCTGGTTTGAGTCCACATAGGGACCAAAGTATGGTGGTGGACCGGTAACTGGTCGGGGCGCCTTTCCATGGGCTACACACACGCAGACATCTCTCCATTAGTGCATGTATAGGTACTGAGCATGTGTGTGTAGTGTAATGTGTGTAATAACAGAGTGTAAATTGTAATTTCCCTAATAAATAATAATTTATTGTTATTAGAGAATATTTATTAGATAGGATATTATTAGGATATTTAATTTTTTATAATAACTGACAGACAAACGAGCAGTGGAGTAGTAACGCTACAAGACAAGAGAGCTAAAAATGAACCCAGCTGTCACTGCAGAGCAGATGCTTATGTAATATAAGAAGAAGAGCTGCAGAAATTAATTAGCAGATGTCAGTACTGGAGGGTGCGAGGACAGCGTTGAGTTAACGAGGATGACGACACACAGACTCACTGCTACTTACCGCATGCTCAGATCAACTGCACGGCTCCACTGGAAACAAGCGGTGCTATCGTTCGATACCGCATCAGATGTTGAGAGCCCTCTTCCAGATCTACGACGTACTCTCTGACCGTGGAGCAGAAGTAGAGATTATATCAGCTGTTTCGGATATCTTTGCAGAAAAATAACAACAGCACTGAATGTGGAAACGTGCCACTGCCGCCTGGTGAAACGTACCTCTGGTCGTCTGTTTCAGGCTCGACCAAGATGTTTTCCTGTCTCTCCTTCACTCGTAGGAACACAAAGGAGTCCAGGCAGGGCTCCGGCACTGGGAATAATTCAATTTGGGGATTTTTTTCCAATTACAAAGACAAAACAAGAATCATAAGAAAAGTAGAAAGACAAAACGACGATGATTTGATGAATAAATAAGAGTGAGGATCCAAAATAAAGTGCAATTATATAAAGCTATTACAAAAAGAAGGTTGTAAATGTAACCCTTGTGTTGTCCTTGGGTCCAATTTGACCCATTTTTAAGTTTTTATATCACAAATATGGGTTTCTTACAACCATATTACACAAAATAACATGGATGCATGCACGTTGTATGGAAGCCATACAACATTCTTTGCAGGTACAATTGATGAAAATGTGAAAAGTGTCAAGAATGATTCATTTTAAAATTTTGACCCAGAAGGACAACAAATTCCTGGTGGACGGGAAGACA
>JABXJD010000439.1:190000-202500 GCA_013375575.1 Percina caprodes
CCCTTCATGGTGGTGGGGAGGAGGGTCTACTCCTGTCACCAAGGGGTAGACAAGCACAAACACGATAAACAGACAAGACAACTACAACTGGTACGTCAATAAACGGTTACCCAGCATGCACTTTGCCTCACATATCCATTAGGCCACAGCGAAAAGTTGAGAATGACTCAACTTTTGGAGAAACGCAACCCCCACGTCACGCTGTCGGACATCAGACTTGACGGTGTGTTTTGAGTAAGGGTTTGAGGCGGTGTGAGAGTCCCGTACAAGAAATGGGAAACATCACTGCCTCTATTGCTGCCACACGAACATTTTAAAATCGCTGATTGCCGGGAGTTTGTGGAACAGCCGAATGTTTTACTGCAACAACAAAGCACTCACTATGTCTCAATCGTCTCTTTTCTTTCTGTCTCCTGTTAGATGAAGCTGGATTCATATAATGCCTTCTATGAACAATCTTGCAGAGAACTATATATAAAATACAAAGTCTACTTTGTGGACATTGCGGGGTTAACCCTCGTGTTGTCCTCCCGTCAAAATTGAAAATCAGCACTTTTGATGCTTTTAATCAATGTTTTTAACTTTTTTTACATTTTCGTCCCTTTTTTTCAATGTTTGTCACTTTTTTGATGTTTTCAACACTACGTAACACTAACTTATTAACTGGTTCTACAGTTATTTTTGGAATTTATGGTCATAAACTTCATTTATAGGAAATTATACCTAATGTTTGAGTTAGAAAAGCAGAAATTAGGAATTATTGAGACTAAAATTAAAGGAATGGATGTTGATGATAATCACAAACTGGAATATGTAAACTTTTACTCTCAATACTATTTCAAAAACACTTCAATTTGTTTTTCAAATGCTATAAAATTTAATAAGACGCCCCAAAATTAATGAAAGTAGAGATTTGTACTTGCCAAAGAGTGTTGTGTGGAATCAATCATGTTATTTTGGGGAATTATAAAGAACATTGATATAGGAAAACGGGTCAATTTGACCCGATGAGGATCGGATTAAAGAACACAACAGGACGTCACACAAATGGGCCGTTTAAGTTACACAACCCTGCGGCGAATCGCCGGATCGCTTTTTTTGGTCTGAATGAAGAGCCAGAAGAAGCTTATTTTAAAAGCCGTTGTGCTACTTCAGATGTTAGCCTCTCCGACCAAGTTTTGGTGCTAAATATCAACACAGACGAATAAAACAAACTGTATATTGTGTATTTCCAGCAGTGTAACGTTAGCTTCTTTCCCTGTTTGTCTTTAGCTTGATGACCACTCAGACCATTGTTATAAAAAGAGGCGAAGTCTTCTCAAAGACACGAAGAAACTGGACTGCCCAGCCAGAATATATGTGGTTCATCTAATCAGATTCCCAGATTACAAGGTATTTATATTTCTTCAGTGATTGAGCTGAAGATCAGTCTATAAATGTTGTTATGACGACTCGTTCTACTCCGTAACATAGTGATTATATAGGTAATATGGTGTGTTTTTTCAGATACCCGATGACATTCATAAACAGAGGAAGGAGTGTGCTGGGCGTCTGAGACGTGCCTTAACAACAAACCCGTCTGAAGTGAAGTTTGAGGAGCAATATGTCGCATGCTTCCCAGGGATCGAGGAGCACAAGAACCATCCTGTGGTAAGAGAGGTCAGCGATCATTTCTTTTGAGGGCACACTTAAAGAACCGGTAACATTCAATTTTATTTATTGTATCAAATCATAACGAGTAATCTCGAGACACTTTACAGATAGAGTAGGTCTAGACCAATTCAATTCAATTTTATTTATATAGCGCTAAATCACAACAACAATTATCTCACTGCGCTTTCCATAAAGAGCAGGTCTAGACCGGACTCTGGGATGTTATTTACAGAAACCCAACAGTTCCCGCCAAGAGCGAGCACTAGGCCACAGAGGGAAGGAAAAACTTATTTTTAAGAGGCAGAAACCTGGAGCAGAACCATGGCTCAGGGTGGGGGTGCATCTGCCTCGACCGGTTGGGGGTGAGACAGAGAGAGAGACATGAAGAATTGTAGCTGAGGGTGTCGAGCAGGAACATGGAGGAAGCAGGTGACTCCAACCACAGATCTAGACTCCACAGATCCAGACTCCACAGATCCAGACTCCACAGATCTAGACTCCACAGATCCAGAGCCAGAACCACCTGCAGGAAGCGATAGGAGGAGAGAAGAGAGGGGCGAGAGAGCACAAGACTCCGGGAAAGCAAAGAAGTTGAGTTAGTAACATGCATTAATGGGATGAGGTTGCATACAGACCACACTCTATAATTTATAAAGTCCCAATAATTCTAGTAATTCCCCCAAGGACAAGCATTTAGTGCGACAGTGGTGAGGAAAAACTCCCTTTTAGGAAGAAACCGGTGACAGCCCCAGGCTCTTGGTGGGTGGTGTCTGACGGGGCCGGTTGGGGGATGAACAGTGGCAATTATACTCAGAATAAACATAATGGAACAGTGACTACAAATGGTAGTCGTAGTAGTTCAAGTAGTTCAACATGACGAATTACATTGTCAAAGAGCTCAGAAAGCAGCAGAAATGCAGAACCGAGTACACTTGAAATTCCTTACTTGAAGTTAGGATAACCCCTTGAGATGTACCATCTCGTTTTCAAGGAGGTCCAAAAATCATTGCACATATACAAACAAGATACACAAAACAAAACAGACACAAATAAAAAAGCAACAAAAAAACAGCCTACAACTCCAACTAAAGAAGTAATAGATCATAACATGATAATTCACAATATAGCCAAAGTTTACTGTAAAATGTCAGTGAGATTAAGTGGTTCAGTAAAGAGAGGAGAGTGAGGAATGAGATGAAATTAGAAGGGTGTTAAAGTCTGCATGTACACTGTATGAAAGGGAGTTGCCCAGGCATGTTAAACAGTCTGAAAGATGAAATGGACACTTTAATATCTTTTTATTTATCTCAAGTAATATTGGGTTTGCAGTATTTAACAACGCTATTGGATGTTTTGCTGATATTGGCAGCCCTGTTGTTGGCTTTAACTTCCACACCAATAAACAATGTCACCTCGCATTAGGTGTCCTCGGGTCAAATTGACCCGTTTTCCTATATCAATGTTCTTTTTAATTCCCCAAAATAACATGATTGATTCCACACAACGCTCTTTGCCAAGTACAAATCTCTACTTTCATTAATTTTGGGGCGTCTTATTCAATTTTATAGCATTTAAAAAGTCTGTGATTATCCATCAACATACTTACCTGTAATTTTAGTCTAAATAATTTTAATTTCTTCTTTTCTAACTCAAACATTAGGTAACATTTACTAAAAAATAGGTTTATTGACCATTAATTCCAAAAATAACTGTAAAACTAAAGTTAATAAGTTAGTGTTACGTAGTGTTAAACGTCAAAAAAAGCGTCAAGTGTTGAAAAAAGAGACAAAAACGTAAGAAAAAGTTAAAACATTGATTAAAAAGTGTCAACAAAAGTGTTGATTTTCAATTTTGAGGGGAAGACCACACGAGGGTTAACCAAGGTTGGGAAGAGTGCCAATGTTCGGGTGCCGATAATAAGACGAGCTTTGTTACGTGACTTCGTAGGGGCCGGCGGACAGGAGGTCCACTTCTCCCAAAGACGGCAGCAAGACAAAGAAAAGGCAAAAGTGTGGGAGCTTGCTGCGCCAAATCTCCGATCTCACTCCCCATCTACAGGAAGAGCCGTTTCTGGACTCAATGATTGTTCGACTGAACGACCTTTTGGAGGATGTGAGGCGTCATTCCCCTAAAGATGACACCCTTCCCCTGTCTGACACCCCTCCATCCAAAACGGTTAGATACCTCAAATCCGTCAGCATGATCCCCAAAAAAAGAAAAACCTCTGGACGGGTTGGTCGCCCTGCTAAAGCAAAGAAAAGCCAGCTTCAAGCTTTAAATGCAGATGTAATGTAGTTTTTTTTTTTGCATTGGGTTGAATATTTTTGAAAACATCCTCACTATGTTATTCGCAAAGGTGAATGTATTTTCTGGCAATGTTTCGGTAGTAGATCGTCATCAGCCGAGCAAAACATTGCCGGCTAAATTTTACCTTTTTTAAAATGAATTAAATGTACCTTTTACGTGTAAGTTGGGACATTGTAGCCTGGCTCCGCCCTCCAACGTACTTGTGCTCAATTTTTGTTTCCCTTCAGTACACCGTCTGGGTTTTGCGGTGTATTTTTGGGGTTTTCTCCGGCCGATCGTTACCGGTCCAATCGGCAAACATGATGTTGAGGTTGTGCGCTAGTTTGAGTCCGGGAAAAGTTGAATTTTCCAGCTCGCTCCGTTAGTGGTGAAGGAGTTGGCTAAGGCTAACGTTAGCGATGCTAAGGCTAACGTTAGCGATGCTAAGGCTAACGTTAGCGATGCTAAGCCGACGTGACGACCCAACGTTAGCGATTGGTTATGGCATATCCAATAGTTTTAAACTTCAACAGAGTACCCGCCTTCAAGGAAGTTAACACTTGTCAATGGAGAGCGGCCAGACTGCAGGGCTGTAGTCAAGACCACCTTTGTCAAGACCAAGACCAGGACTTGTCGGGACAAAGTCAAGACCGAGTCCAAGACAAGACCTAGTCCAAAAAGGTTCAAGACCGATTCCAGGAAAAAATAGTCTTATGCATAACATTATCAAGACAATAATTTGGGGTTATTTGTTGATATAAAAGCAAAAACAGTGTCACTACACCCAGGTTTTGTAAATATAGCCATTCCCCTCGATATCATATGATGTAATCTAAAGAAAACAGAAAACATACATGGTGATACCTCATAACACCAGAACTGATACTACAGTAGGTACTAGTACTAGTACTGAACATTTGAGCAACTCAGTGACAATATATCTTCACTCCAGATGTAGTGTAGAAAAGATGTGACCAGTATTACATACTACTATACTTACATACTGTTATTCGTACGTGGGTTAATAGGAAAGATGTATTTTCAGACAAAGAAATTAAGTTTAGTTAAACAATGAACAGAGTGTAATTTAACATATGTTCTTTTTATTTGAGATAAAGTGAAAGTGTAGAATTTTTCAAATCAATCCATCAGTAAATTGTTTAGGTTAAGGAGCAAGTTGGGACACACACACACACACACACACACACACACACACACACACACACACACACACACACACACAGCTGTTTTTCAGCAGAGAAATTCATAAGAACCATTTTTCACAGTGTACTCAACAGTACAAGTTTTTATACAGCGTTGTATCATTAAAAAGGTACGATATGTGTGTGATATGTGTGTCTCCATTTCAAACAACACTGCAGGTGGACTGCTTTCAGCAGCAGAGGTTGGTTGTGGGCGACAATACTCTCCATTACTCTGGTTAGCTCACCAAAACTTGCTGGATGGCTCGCCAACGTAGCTAATGTCCGCTAGCATACGTACAGGCTAACTATAGCCAGTTAGCAAAACCCACCCATCCCGTAGTAGCAAAGCTTAATATTTTATTCAGTAACATTATGGTACAAATGCAGCACAAACGCCACAGGTCTTATGTTGACAATGTGGACGCAGATATAGGAAACTCCAAAGGCAGTTGTAATATTTACCTAGCAGGCTAGGCTAACACTGTGCCGCCAACATTAGCAAACGTTAGCATTAGCTACACAGTAGCATTAGCTAGCTAGCTGTCTAAACTTGTGAAAAGCCAAACAACATCCGCGTCTAAACTGTTCACTTTCCTCCAATATTATTATAAACATAATAAAGACACCTGGAAAAGTCCTATTTGGCAAGACCAGTGGCGAGACAAGTCCGAGTCCAAATAACAGCAAGTCCGAAAACATAGAAAAACGGTCTTGAGTCCGTACTACAGCCCTACCAGACTCTCTGTACAAATGAAAGGTACCTTAGGCTGGTAGGACCAGGCTAACGGACCAGAGTCTGATAGGACCGGGGCTAACGGACCTGATAGGACCGGGGCTAACGGACCTGAGTCTGATAGGACCGGGGCTAACGGACCTGAGTCTGGTAGGACTGTGCTAACGGACCGAGTCTGATAGGACCGGGGCTAACGGACCTGAGTCTGGTAGGACTGGAGTCTGGTAGCACCGCTAACGGACCGGAGTCTGGTAGGACCCGGCTAACGGACCTGAGTCTGGTAGGACTGGAGTCTGGTAGCACCGGGGCTAACGGACCGGAGTCTGGTAGGACCGGGGCTAACGGAGCGGAGTCTGATAGGACCGGGCTAACGGACCGGAGTCTGGTAGGACCGGGCTAACACTCTCTGCAACGTTTTGACCTACTCGTCTCTCTCCAACACACCTGTCTCATGTAACAGATGTGCAAAGTATTTTCTGTTCTGTAATAAACATTTAAAACCCAAACAGTGTTTGTCCTGGGTTTGTCGAAGGCTGAGGTGGGGCATAACTTGGTGGAAGGGGTTTAGGGGTTTCTCCCTCAAGAAAATGTGTTTTTCAATTTAAAAACTGCGATTTGACATCATTTAGACCATTAATATCACCACATCTGTGTCTAAAACTTTGGAAAAACTAGAGCAGGTAATAAACAACACTCAAAAAACAGACAAACCTTGTTAAAGAAGTCCAACTACAATCATAAGATGTGAGTATTTCGGAGTCTCTGACTGTCATTTAGTTAGTTTTGGTGCTCACATTGATTTTTTTTGCCTTGGTTGCTGCATCTAAGTCTTATATTGGTAGGGAAAATCCTGCCAGATGGGGGTCTGTGATCTGAATTGTGTCAGTTTAGGGAACCGCTGTCCTACAGCCAATGAAAAATAAGTGATTATCCACACAAACGCAGAGAAAAGAGTAGGCCTATAGAAATCTCCGCAGTCGAAACATGGCAGCCATTTTACCACAGAGCTTCCCAAAGCCAGAATGCCATGTCTCCTCCTCCACATGTGCATCTGGACCCGCTAGCGTGACTTTATCAGGAATACAGCATCTGCTTGGTTTGTTCCAGCGGTCTTCTTTCAGACCACACTGTGGCTTGCAAAACAATGTCATTTGTCTAATTTCCTCTTTCCTCCTCATTGCTCTTACCTCAGAATTTGTTTCTTTTCACCAGTAATGATCTTGCAACCGCTGCAGTGACGATCAGCATTGCACATCGTTTCTCGCAGTAACTTCATCTGGGTTCATCTTAGCTGGACATCAGACCAGCAGAGTTTAAGGCAGGCTGCACCGCAGCAGAGCTGCAGTCAGTTTAACCCTCATGTCGTCCTCATGTTGTCCTCATGTCGTCCTCATGTTGTCCTCATGTCGTCCTCATGTTGTCCTACATCAATGTTCTTTTTAATTCCCCAAAATAACATGATTGATTCCACACAACGCTCTTTGCCAAGTACAAATCTCTACTTTCATTAATTTTGGGGCGTCTTATTGAATTTTATAGCATTTGAAACCAAATTGAAGTGTTTTTGAAATAGTATTGAGAGTAAAAGTTGACATATTCCAGTCTGTGATTATCATCAACATCCATTCCTTTAATTTTAATTTTTCTAAATAATTCCTAATTTCTGCTTTTCTAACTCAAACATTAGGTATAATTCCCTATAAATGAGGTTTATTGACTATAAATTCCAAAAACAACTGTCAACTAAAGTTAATAAGTTAGTGTTACGTAGTGTTGAAAATGTCAAAATAAGTGACAAAAAGTGTTGAAAAAGGGACAAAAACAATAACAACCGTGCCCAGAAGAAACAAACCATGAAGTAAAATCTAAAGTCAGTAAATGCAATATCAAAATTCTTCAACTCACCTGTTTGCAACCAAATGGCGAAAAAAAAAAAAATTACTTTCACTTCTACTTTCATTGAATTTTGGTGTTTTATTCAATTTTATAGCAGTTGAAAAAGCCCATTGAAAGTGACAAAAATGTCAAAAAAATATCACAAAATATGTTATAAAAAGTGACTAAAAACTTCGAAGAAAGTGACGAAAA
Organism: Percina caprodes; assembly: GCA_013375575.1. Lineage (NCBI taxonomy): Eukaryota > Metazoa > Chordata > Actinopteri > Perciformes > Percidae > Percina > Percina caprodes. The sequence continues at coordinate 197,966 of JABXJD010000439.1, forward strand.
CGTCGGGAAAAGTGACAATAACGTTGAAAAAGATGCATTTTATTCCCTGATTTTTTTATTTCATTTCAAATCCCGACCCAAAAAAGTTGCGTGGTCGACAGAAAGAAGGGTGGATAAAAAATTGACAAAATGTTTTTTCTTATCAAAATAATTGCAGCTTTAGGGGGAATGAACATTTCTATAATTAAAAACAAAGGAGCAAAGGCTTTTCATATTACTTGTTTATTTGTGTCATTTACTTAATATTTATGATCATTTACATTATTTTTTAAATACATTTGAACAATGCGATCTAATATCTTTGACAATATTTAACAGCGATACACGGTATATACAGTATTTATAAGACATCATATTGTTCAACAGACTTCACAAAAAGTACAGTAACGAGGTTCTTTGCTTTCAAAACAAAGTATGGAAATTGTGCAAAGTGAGAACAAAATGTGATTTTGACAGAACTGGATTTTACTGGATTTTCTGGATCCTGCAGCACCGTGGAGATAGAGCTGGAATGCGAGACTATCTTTAACTTCTTAATCTTTCTCTTAATCTCTTTTATATAGACCTTAGTGGTCCCCTAATACTGTATCTGAAGTCTTTTATATAGACCTTAGTGGTCCCTAATACTGTATCTGAAGTCTCTTTTATATAGACCTTAGTGGTCCCTAATACTGTATCTGAAGTCTCTTTATATAGACCTTAGTGGTCCCTAATACTGTATCTGAAGTCTCTTTATATAGACCTTAGTGGTCCCTAATACTGTATATGAAGTCTCTTTTATATAGACCTTAGTGGTCCCTAATACTGTATCTGAAGTCTCTTTTATATTTATATTCGCAGGCTTTGTGAAAGTACTAAAAACAGAAACTATTAAAAAAACATTGATGTGCGAACTATATAGAGATAAACCGATTATTGGGCTGTTTTTTGGCAGTTTGCAGATTGTCTGCATCAGTGTTTTATTTGCCTGATAACCAATAAAATGAATTAATTAACCCTTGCATGGTATTCGGGTCAAATTGACCCATTTCAAAAGAAAAATGGTCCAAGTTACATTTTTTCTACCTGAAATCAACGGCCTTACCTTATTTCCTGTGATAAACATGTATTCCTGACTCAATTCAGAACATTATTCTGGATATAACCACTTTATGTTTCTTCCATAGTGGATTTTTAACATGAATTATAACCTGATGACAAAAAACGATCCCAAAGTCCAGACTCACCGACTCTGATGTGCATTCTCGTGAAATTCATAGGGCGTAGGGTTGTCCCGATGTCCAATTTCAAAGAGCGTGAGGGTGTGAGTACACACTTACCGAGCCCTTTCTGTGAGTCTACATTGACTAAAGGGAATTACCCACAGTTCAAAGTGTTGTGACATTTACCGCGGAAACCATTGGGAAATCTGTATATTACAAAGGAAAACAACAGCACGCCACACGACCACGGAGCGGACCTGTCGTCCAGCTTGTAAAACAAGAATTTGAAGAAAAATTTGAAATCAGGCAGCCGTGTCCTGAAAGCAACACAGTTAAAATTAAAAATAAAACCATCCAGCACGTGTCAGCAACATCTTTGTTGTTAAACGTCGCCAAGGTAACGTGATCTTGTGAAGTGCTCACTAACTCAGCACCTGAGATCAATTAAGTCTGTGAGTCTTTAGTCCTTATGGCTCACTTTGGGATTGGGCCGGTATGACAGTGTCTTTAGATGTGAGATGGTGTCAGACTTTAGTCTTTTCAGAGCGTATTGTAGACATTAATCGCACGAAAAAAACAGAAAAGTGTACCAAACTTCTCAATGTCTGCCTTCTTCAGATCAAAATCACCTGTGATGCTTCTTTTGTTATGAAAGTCTAGAGTTAACATACAATGGAAATCACAGCTTGTGAAAGTAAATGGGATGCATGGCAGGTAGGGTGTAACAGGTCTGGGGGTTTAACATAGGAATGGAGTAGGGATAGGGGTAAACAGCAGACCCAATGAGGGCAGAGTGAGCTGGACTCATTGGGACGTGGCGGTACGTTAGCTGAGATTGAGGTAGTCTCATTCTGTTGGGGAGAAAAGAAGGGTGTAATAAAGGCTGATGCCGTAAATCTCTCCCGATTTGTCGCAGCTCTGAAGGACGACGACGCCGGCAGGTTGGCGGCGGAGTGGGCCAGACTCTGCTGCTGCGTTGAAGGAACTTTTTGTTGCATTGTCCTGGATTTCTCCCTCTTCTCTGTTTGATAAAGCCATGGAGCCATGTTGTTCAGCTTCTTCGCACAAGCCAGAGAGTCGTCCTGCTGTATCAGCCTGCCCTGGGGGATTTTATACGCCGGCCGAATGGGAGCGGGCCGCAGAAGCTGCACAGATTTTGGAACAACTTTGGTGAAACTAGAGGTAGATGTTGGAGCCCAGTCGGATCTCACCGCCAAGGAGGAGGGCAAGTGGAAGGGATGGGGGGCATATTTGACGCTCCCTTTGTGGATTGGCATCCAGGCGGAGCCTTCAATCTGGATTTTGATGGAATCTGCAGATTGGGAGCGGACGTTTTATTCTGTCCTGCAGGGTCTTTGGATTTCTGACTACAGCTTGCAAACTTGCCTTCCTCACTGCTGGATGTAGTTTTCCCAGAACTAGAGCACTTTTGGGATAGTTCAGAGTCCGATGCAGGTTTATCTTTAGTCTCCTCAGGGCCGTCCTCTGATGAAACGGAGAAAGGGGACGGGCTGCGGGAAGACGAAGGGGATAAAGGCAGCGGGGAGCTGTCAGAGGAGTTGCAGTTTCGGCTGGAAGAAGCCGGCGCCGGAGACTGGGAGCAGTGAATGACGGAGGGACGCTCTTTGTCCTCGCTTTGAGGACTCAGGGGCAAGTTAAGGCTCGCCTGAGCCACTCGCTTTTTTTTCTCCAGTGGAGAGATGACCTCTCCGGCAGCAGGCGGGACATGAGCGGTCCAAGGACTGGACGTGGGGACCGGGACGAGGTGGGCGTACGGACGTGCAAAGGGTGGTGGCGGCGGCTCGGTTTGGCTGAGAGCGGTCGGGGGCGAGCCCAGGGGTGAGGATGCATCGCCGCGTCACTTTGGCAGGCAGCCTCTGGACTTCTCTGGCTGAGAATCTATGAAATCATACAGGATATGTTTTAGGACACATTACGTACTAATCCAGATTTCAGAGACTTCTTAAGGGCTGCAACTAACGGTTGTTTTTATTGTCGGTTGTTTTGGTCTGTAAAATGTCAGAAAATGGGGGAAAATGTCAATCAATGTTTCCCAAAGCCCAAGATGACATTAATGAAATTACTGTATGTAACTAGACCAGAATCAAAAGTTCATTAAAAAGAATAGAAATACCGTACTAGATTATAACATAAATCAAAAGTCATACATCCTAAAATGTCTTGATTTGTTAACTATTCAGTTTACTATCACAGAGCTGACATCAGAGACGTTTTAGTTGACAGATAACAGTTGACAACAAGTGTGTGAAGCTCTAATATTTCCCTTTTTATTCATAATGTTGCAATGACGGATGTTAAACATGGTCAAAGCTACAAGTTATGAGGTAATCATATATAAAGACCTCCCTGTGAGCCAAAACTTCAGATTTCTTGCTCTGAACGCTCTGGTTTCAACAGTTTTTCTACTCTCTGCTCCGTATCCCGTCATACCGAGCTACACGCTAACGTCAGGGAAAGCTGTGATCTATGACTGCCGAAGTTGTTAATTTCTATCTGGCCAATCTTAGTTGTCTGTTGCACGACTAAAACTACTTTTTAACGCACACTTCACTAAAAGAAATCATTCCTACCACAGGCATTACAACTTTTTAACACTTGCTAGATGACCTTTTTGGGATAACTCCCGCAAGGAAATAGAAATTTCCAGCAGCAGTTTTCAGCAGCTTACAAAAAAGGTATGAAAATACAGTGGCGAGAGAAAAACAGTATAATAATAATAATAATAATAATAATAATAACAACAATAAAACCTTCTGTTATAAAAAAGACAATACTGCACTAAATGCAACTTGCACAATAGGTTTATCTACATATTTATCATTACTAGTTATGCAGTTGCACATTTTGTATTCCCAACTTGTATATTTTAAATATTTGTTCTTGTATTTTATCCTATTATTTTATGTATATTGTATGTATATTGTTTCCTAGTATTTCATTTATATTCTATGCTGTGACTGATATTTTGCTGCTGTAACCCTATAATTTCTTATCTATCTATCTATCTATCTATCTATCTATCTATCTATCTATCTATCTATCTATCTATCTATCTATCTATCTATCTATCTATCTATCTATCTAAACAAGTTCCTTCCCAAGGCTATTTAGCAGCGGGACCATGGCTCCGTCCGGCGCTTAGCACCGCCCAAATTGGTCTGCCAATAAACCAGAGCATGTTTTTCTCCCATCCCAGAATGCAGTGTGGACTCGCCAGACCCATCTCTGCAGCTCTCGCAAGACTAATTTCTCCCCAATTTGACTCACCTCCATCTCTGAATCCATCTCCATGTCCGACGGAGTCCTCTTCCT